>KN173752.1:91863-109878 GCA_000758425.1 Nilaparvata lugens yeast-like symbiont | reverse complement strand
TGACGCTGCCGCCGGCTCGGACCGGCGCCGGCGACGACAAGCTCATCGCCCTCTCGCTCGACGACGCCCCCTCGGTCCACACGGTCGAGATCATGCAGATCCTGCGCGACAACGCCGCCCGGGCCACCTTCTTCGTCATCGGCGCCCAGCTAGACGGGCGCGAGCACACACTGCGGCAGCTGGTGAGCCAAGGCCACGAGCTCGCCAACCACGGCATGCGTGACGAGCCGTCGACGGCGCTGAGCGACGCCCGGCTCGAGGCTGACGTCGACGCCGTCCAGGCCAAGCTCGTCGACGTTTATGCCGACGCCTACGACGAGGCCTCGGCCGCTCACGACGACACGCGCCTCGGCCGCCTGCCCCCGCGCGTCCTGCCCAACAATTACTTCCGCCCGGGCTCCGGCTTTTTCCACCGCCGCATGCGCGCCCTGCTCGGCCGGCGCGGCTTCCGCATCGTCCTCGGTAGCGTCTACCCGCACGACGCGCAGATCCCGTCGCCGCGCCTCAACGCCCGCCACGTGCTCGCCATGGCCCATCCGGGCGCCATCATCATCTGCCACGACCGCCGCGCCTGGACGCCGCCTATGCTGCGCCTCGTCCTGCCCGAGCTGCGCCGCAGGGGGTACCGCGTCGTCACCATCACCGACCTCGTCAAGGCCGCCGAGCTCCTGGCTGGCCAGCGTTAGCCCCTCATCTCTCCCAGCAGCCGGACGTCAAGCGGCCCGACGAGAGCAAGCAGCGGCTCTCGCCAGCGACGAACAAGCACTGGCAAGGGTCGTGCTCGTTTTGCCTCTTTTTTTCTTTGGGAGGGGAGGGGGGAGGATAATTTCCTTTTCTGTCTTTTTTTTCCCTCCCCTTGATGAGCACCGACAAAGAGTAGCTCAGAGGGAGAAGCGGGGGCCGGGAGGGGGCGGAGGCGTTGGCAGAGGATCTATGGACTAGGAAGCATTTCTCCTCTTATTTCTCATAGTCTCTTCAATCATAGCCCCGGAGTCGAAAAGTGATCTCTTTTCCATGCGCCTCTATCCGTCCGATTACGCCGCTCTCCATCCGAGCATCACCAGCCCCGGCCACGCCGGCCTGCACCCATCCACCCGGAGCTTCGGCCACCGATGATGCATGACGGATTCCCGGACCCCGTCTTCGGCTCTTGGGGCCGCGTCGGCATGGACCGTCTGCGCCCGCTTTAGCCGCCCATGGTGGGCTTAGCCCCTGTTGACTAATAACCAAGCTACTCATGAGTTACCAAGGCTGGCGGCCTCGCCGCGTAACTACGATATACTTTGTACTTTAATGCTCGCCCCGTAGCTGCCGGGCGATCATACGTCATCGACCCCGCTTCTCTCCGCCCCTCCTTGCGTGCAAATGGCCTACGAACCCAAAAGGCTCTCTAGGTATTAGTTACTAGGCAGGTGCGCGTATCGGCCCTTGCCTCCTCCACCAGCGCCAATCCGTCCGGACAAGGAGGCTATAGAGGAATAAAGGAACAAGGGATTGGCGACAAAGGAATAATGCGATCCATCCCATCAGCCGTCCATCCGTCGTCGACTGCCTCATTCGTCGATACAGGTCATGATCCCTCTTCGTCACCCTCGTCCGCTGCACCTCGTCAGCCGGTCTATACCACCGCCACATGCCGCTCTAGTGAGTATCCGGTCCTCGAGCCCCTCCGGCCTCGTGCTCCGTAGTCCCAGCTGACATGGGGGCCTGGGCGCTTGGCCAGCCGGGTCTCCGTCACGGCGCCGCAGGCTCGTCGCCGCCACTGACCATGCACACCTACCGCTGTACCTTCCGGCGGTGGACATTACAAAATATCAAAGTTTCATCGATTCATTTGCTTCCTTTGTTCCAGCGTCTTGGTGTGCTATCACAAATGCAGCATTCTGCCCCATATCTAAAATCTCCCAGATAAACCAGAGCCCTTGGTCCGAAACGCCCTCTACCGACATCTGTTTGGTGTGCCAAGGGAAAGCAAGTCCCTGAAGACGGGTATCTGTAGCTCACATAGCGTGATCCGCCTTTTTTCTCCCTCAAAACGGAATCGCATCGCAGTGAGAAAGAGGGACATAAACAGGAGGAAAGCGTCAAAGGCCATGTACGGATGAATGGAAAGCAGTAGTCAAGGAGCGACAGCTTCGTCTCATCACCTAGATCCACAGGGGCGTGACGTGTCTGGCGTCGGGAAAAAAAGGCGACGATATGCACTGGATGGCGCCCAGGTAATCGTCAGCCGTCAGTTTGGCAAGCCCGCGCTTGTCCATGTATTGCTGTTTCTCGTCAATGGTGCCGAGAACGCTTGGCATGGTGTAGTCCTCGGCCAGCTCGTTGACCTGGGCCAGCTCCTCTCCAAAGGGATGGCCGCCGTTGGAAAGACGCTGAAGCTGCTGCATGGTCATGGCTGGTGCTGCACCTGTTTCGTCGCCAGGCGAAAAGACGAACGCGATAGAGTCGAGGCGCGCGTCGACGTCAAGGGAGAGCGTGAAAAAGGCCTGCCGGCCTTGGGCGACGCCGACAGATCCGACTCTCCGGAGAGGTGCGAGAGGGATCACGAGCGAGCGATGGCGTTGAACGAGTTTTTCTTTGTGTGCGACGGCGAGCGCTTGGGGATCTGCGGCGCCCGCTCTTCGGCTGTGACGATCGTCTTGGCCGGGTTCTTGAAGTAGGACGTGAGGTGGTTGGGCTCAGGCGACGATAAGCGCTCGCCCGAGGCCACGTCGGGGCTGATGGGGGGCGTCGAGCGCGTCTTCATACGGTCCGAGTCGTCTTCCGACTTGGAGTCAGTCGAGCTGCTGTGAGACGACGGCAGCAGGTCGGGGGCGTTGTAGGAGAGCATGTTGGTCGTGTGGATGAGGCGGATGGGAGCGGATATTTTGTGGCGAAGAGAAGACGCCCTGGCCGCCGTGCTGTTGCGCCGCGGCTTGCCGCCCTCCTCATGGCCCTCGTCGCTGCTCAGTCGGAGGCGTCGGGTGGTGAAGGCGCGAGAGAGCGACATGATGACCGTGTTTCCCGGAGCGCCGTAGTTTCTGCACCGGATTGCGTGGACGAGCAGAGGGTCGGCGGGCAAGGCGAGACCAGCTCCGGCACTATGTATGTATGCCCGTGCGTCGAGCCTCCTATGCTATTGTCCCGGACCGAGGACACCTGCCTGCTTGGTTCTGTGCGTGCGTGCGCACGCGACGAACAGGGAGGGTAACAGTGTGGACACAAGATGCAGAAGACAACCAAGCGTCTGGCGCCTGACTTCACGGGCAAAAGGTCCGAATTCCCGAGTCCGGTGACGGTGACCAAGTGCCGCGCTGTATGGCCAGGGGGCGTTATCGGACGGGTGAGGGCAAGCTGCAGCTAGAGCTGAAGCGGGCAGGTGGCTGAGGGCTTTTTTTGAAGCGGACGGTGCGGAGCGACGTCAGGGCAACAAACCAGCAGCTGGATATGGCCTTAGAAGGGCCAGCTCCTCAACGGCGACTAGGCGGACGGACGGCCGGCCGGAAGACTCGCTTCGCACGGCTCAGCCGGGCTTGGTGGTGGTGGTACGGCCTGGTTTGGCCTGGTGTCACTGGCCGAGAGTCCGGTTGGCTGCGGGCGGGTCTTGATGAGGGGAGCCTAAAGCTAGGGCGGGCGGTGGTCTGAGGGACGGTGACCACGGGCCACGGTCAGGCCTCCTAGCCCTTTTTTTTCGGTGAATGTGGCTTTGGACGGATGCCTGGCGCTTTGTTTCTTATTGGTCGAGCCGGACATGGCACAGCTCGCCTCACACTTGTCGGGTCCATCCATTCGGCCTCGGCTGCAGATGGATTGGGTGAGGATTTCTGGGTAAGCCGGGCAACAAGCTGGCCGAGACACCTCACAACGGGGACACCCTGCACCGGGACATGGTCACACCTTGGTGCCTTGACCAGCAGAACCATCGTCACCACCAGCCCAGTCCTGGCCTCCACCATTGGTCCCCCCCTTCCTCCTTCTCGTGCTCCTCCTCGTGCTCCTCCTCTTCCTCCTCCTCTTCCTCCGCCGCGGCCGCCGCCGCTAACAAACGCACAACATCCATCAGCGCCGTGCCGCATCTTCTCGATCCACGCACACGCAGGCACGGCCCCGCCCACCGCAAACACACGGCCGTGGTCAAGCCCCTAGCCCTGGAACCCTGGTTCCAAGGCCTCTTGGGTCTTGTCTCTCGTTCGCCGCTCTTATGCTCGCGACCATCAGGCACCGCGCGGCATCCTCGTGCTCGCCCAGGCCTAAGCAAGCGCACCGCACATAACCTTGCCGGCATCGCTGCCTCCTGCACAGTAACCGCCCCTCGGGCAGTCGGTCACATCACACACGCATCGCGCATAGCACCGGACCTATGCCCGTATCCAGACACAGCCGCCTCGGCTCCTCGATAGCAGCCCGGCACCTGCGTTGGTGGTGGTCTCTCCCCTCCTCCCCCGTCTGATTGGCCGGGTTAGGCCCTTGTCCGTATTGTGTGTGTCGATATCCGGTCCCCCGGCCCTCCTTTCTCCTAGAAGCGCCCTCGCGCATGGCGCCCTGGCCAATCTGCTCCCATGGCCGTATCACGAACCCGCAACAAGTACCCTACCGCTCTGCCAAGCACGGCGCCCCGTCGGTTGTTTGCTGCTTCGCAATCGCTCAAGGGGGCCACGGAGCTCAGAAAATTCTTCGGCAACTTTTGCGCCCTGCATCCACCGCTCAGTACTTGTTAGCTGGATGGCAGCAGGGGCGGAGGGGATGAGGGGATGGACCGCGGAAGCAACTGGCTGGCTGCCGGGGATCCATCCATATCCACCCACCCCGTGTCTGTGCTACGTATTCGCACACGAATCCCCCAAGACAAGTCTGAGGTCGGCTATCCATCTTTGACTGCCCTCCGTGGCGCCCCCCCCTCTACTCCTCCTCCTGAACTGTCGTTCCTGCATTGCCGCGCCTGGCCAGCAGCCCCGGCTTCGGCAGGTCGGAAATAAGCATTTGGTAAGGAGATGCGAGAAGCCGTATAATGTAGACTGTTCGGTTTTCTGCTGCTGCCCATCAGCCCAACGATGTAGGCTGCCGCCAAAACCCTGCGCCTGCCCCCCCGCCGCCTCGCTGACTGTTCTTCGGCCGCCCGTCAGCACATACAAAACCTGCCGGTATCCTCGTGGGCCTGACGGTGCAACCGCTGCGGCCCACGGCACACCGGCCAGCTCGTCCGTCCGCCCTTGTCGCCATCGTAGGTCTCATTAATCACGCCCGCATCTCCATCGGCCAGGCCAACTGGATGCGTGATTTTCAGGCAGGTAAAACAGCCCAACAGTGGCGCTAGTCGTGGCCATGGCCATGGTGGCTCGCGCCTCTGCGTGCAGTGGGTGCCCAAAAAAAAGCCTAAATCCAGACCGCGTTTGCCAGTATCGGGATTAGGTGTTTCTTTTGGAAAGGTGCTGTACATTAACGTAACGACTAACTCGCGTAGCGCCGGTGCGGGGTGGACGGGCCGTTCGCGTTTCAGGCGCTGATGCCCTGCGCAAGCGCCGCCGCATATCGCCTTCTCGCCAGCATCCATACCATCCATCCAGCCAGCCATCCATCATCCTCTCCCTTTCACACTCTTGTCCGTATCCACCTGGTCCCGTGCTTCGCTCCCACCCAACTGCTCCGTCTCTTGTATCTATTGCATCCTTGCAAAATGCGCAATGGGATGGGTGCCGGTGCCAGCGTCACGGCACGAGAGCCAGCTGGCATCCAGATCCTGCCCGGGACTTCAAGACGCCTCTCCATGTCTTCGGGTCATGCTTCCAGCACCATGTCCGTTTCTCGTCGCTCGGCCCCCATCGTCGATCCTAATGCCTCCCCGCGCCATGCTCCCGATCTGACACGTCATCCGATCAATCAGCCGCAGCTGCCCGCCCTGTCCGTTTGTCTTGCTGCCGAGACATGCCCTGCCTAATCGCACACACGTCTGTTCTGCCTTGCTCATCAAACCCCCCTCCTTTCAGGGAAGCGAGCTGGGATAGGCCCAGACCGTGCTCAGTCTTCGTCCATGTGGTCTCCGGCCTGTCCTCCTTGCCGCCGCTCAGACTGCTATAATCGTCGTCATCCTCGGCCACGCCAATCAACCAGTCCTCGCCCGCGCCCTCCTTGGCCTCTGGCACCCGCTGGCCGAAGATGCGCCGCACGCCCGCGTTAGTGCTCGTATCCCACACGTGCATGCTACCCGAACTGCCGGCCACGGCCAGCCGGAACGCCACCTCGGCATCCGGCGCAAACGTCGTCGCAAACACCTTGCCCACGTCCAGGTTGCGCGACACCACCATGGACGGGCCCTTTGCCGTCACGTTCCACAGCTTGACCGTCCTGTCTGTAGACCCTGTCGCCATGAAGCCGCGGATGACGTTGTTGAGGTCAAACGACGATACCGTCTCGTCGTGCGCCTGCAGCGTCCACAGCGCCTTCGTCTGAGTCGAGTAGCCCTTGTGTGGCGCCGTCCGCAGGTCTAGGCAGTGCACAGCGCCCTGCTCCGTCGACGCGTATAACACGTTCGCGTCATGCGGATCCCACTGCACGTTTTCCACATCGCTTTCCACTTCCCACCGCGGTGCTTGCGCCCCGGGCGCCCTCATGTCCGCGACCACCACCGTACGGTCATAGCTGCCACTCAGCAGCACTGTCGCTTCCGCCCTGTGCCACGCCAGAGAGCACACCTTGTCCGTGTGGTATGAGTAGGACTTGGCGCACTTGGCCGTGTTGATGTCCCAGAGCTTGATCGTCTTGTCTGCCGACGCCGACGCCAAGAGGTTGCGATGTTGCCGATTCGCCGCCAGCGAGAGCACTGCATCCACGTGATACTCCTCATTCACCTTCTTTCCCTTCTTTTTTCTCTTCTTCGCCTTGTCTCCATGCGCCGAAGTCTCCCCGCCGGGTCCCAGAATCGCGTTCGGGTACATGCATTCCATGGTATCCAGATCCCATATCTCAATGTCCGGCTCCATGCTGCCGATGGCCACAAAGTTGCCCCTCGCCTCCTTGTCCGGAAATGACTGCCCGACCGGCATGTCGAGCCACTCTAAACACAGCGGTATAGCCGGAAGCATGATGTCGTGGTGTACGTACAGGTTGTCACCATCGTCTTCGAAAACGTATACCTCGAGGTGGGCAATCTCGTCTTCGACTTTTGCAGCTAAGATGAGGTTGTCGGTAGCCATAATCTGCACGTCCTCGTCCTCGTCCTCGTCCTCGTCTTTCAACGTGATGTAGGGGTCTTCATCATTAGATTCATAATAGGCAAGAGACCGAGCGTTTCCGAACATGCTCATCGTTTGGCCTTGACCGTGTATTCTACCTTCCCCGTCGCTTTCATCGTAATTCTCTAGATCGTACTCTTTGAGATCGTCTTCGCAGCTGGTGACACGCCGTCAGCGTTGCCGTGGTAAGGTAACAGCGTCCATTGCCCAGTTCTGAGTCACCTTTCTATTTCATTTGACTTTCTTTCTTTCTTTTTTGCCTCAATCTCCATCGCGTCGACATTCTCATCCACAACGCATTCATTACTATCATCATTCTCGTCTTCATCTTCTCCCTCCTTTGCCGTGTTACCGTCTCCTGCCTCCCTCAAGTCCTGCTCGGCCTCATCGAGCTGCAGCCTAGCCAGCGATGCTATCCTCTGATATTCGGTATCGTCCAGAGTATACTTTTTCGGAAAAGGGGCCGCATATCCTCGAGGAACCCATTGTGCCGCCGTGATCAGAGACATGGTTGGCGTGAGGTCGGGCAATGCCGGCTTTGAAATTTAAAATCGCATTCATTCGACCGCCGCTGCTGGAAACTTTTGGTGGAACTTATCGATAAGAATCAGTATTAGCCTGAGGGGAGCGGGGGGGGAGCCTGGACCGGCAAAACTCCGCAGCGACAGAGGCCATGTCATTACCATCAGCTACCATCAGTCTCGTTCTCACCTCGGTCTCCTCAGGCACAGACACCCGGCCAGATACGACCATGGCAGGGATCGAAGATGCGGACGTATATGATGGATATAATACAAAGAGGCGCAAGTTGGAAACGGCGCGGCCGCTCAGCAGAATTCGTGACCGGTCGCGAGGAGGTGTCGCCTTCCGGCCACGGGCGCCCCCGACGCCTGCGCCGTCGCGCGAGCTCAACCGGCCGGAGCCGACAGAAGAAGACGACAGAGCCCTCTATCGTGACTGGTATGGAGGAGACGAGTTTGGCGGACATACCTTCGGCGACGACACGCACAATCCCTTCTCCTCATACGAGCTGTCGAGCTGGGAGAGTCAGCAGCAAGAGGTCGCAAAAGCGGAACAGATGGTCAGCCGGTATGACGCCAGGCAGGAACAGCGTCGCAAGGAAAAAGATATCTGGGAGACAAATAGAATGCTCGTCTCCGGCGTGGCGCAGCGGAGAGACATGGCCGTTGATTTCGACGACGACGACGAAGCGACCCGCATCCATCTCCTAGTTCATGACCTTAGGCCGCCATTCCTGAACGAACGTACCATTTTTACGAAACAGCTCGAGCCCGTCCCCGCCATGAGAGACTACCAGAGTGACATGGCCGTCTTTAGCAGAAAAGGCAGCAGGGTAGTCAAGGAGGCACGGCAGCAAAGAGAGCGGCAGAAGCAGGCGCAGCAGGCGACGAGCATCACGGGTACGACCCTAGGGAACATCATGGGTGCCAAGGAGGAGGATGGGGACAGCGCACTGCCGGTCGCTGGTGAGGATGAAGGGCTAAACGGCGCGCGAAAGGGTAACAAGTTCAGTGCGCATATTCAAAAGGACGAGGGCGGAGCCAGTGACTTCAGAAAGAGTAAAACACTGCGGGAGCAGCGCGAGTTTCTGCCTGCGTTTGCCGTCCGTGAGGAGCTTCTGCGCGTCATCCGGGAGAATCAGGTGACCATTGTTGTGGGCGAGACGGGGTCTGGCAAAACGACGCAGCTGACACAGTTCCTCGATGAGGATGGCTACAGCAGGAACGGCATGATTGGCTGTACACAGCCTCGCCGGGTGGCAGCAATGAGTGTGGCTAAGCGAGTGGCCGAGGAAATGGAAGTCCGGCTGGGCAGCACGGTTGGCTACGCCATCCGGTTCGAAGACTGTACTAGCAAGGAGACAGTCATCAAGTACATGACGGACGGTGTCCTACTCCGAGAGTCGCTCAACGAGCCGGACCTCGATCGTTACTCTTGCATCATCATGGACGAGGCACACGAACGCGCGCTGAACACGGACATCCTAATGGGCCTGTTCAAGAAAATCTTGCGGCGCCGACGGGACATCAAGCTAATCGTCACGTCGGCGACGATGAACGCAAAACGCTTCTCTGATTTTTTCGGCGGCGCCCCAGAATTCACGATTCCGGGACGCACGTTTCCGGTCGACGTCATGTTCCATCGTTCGCCCGTCGAGGACTACGTTGATCAAGCAGTCCAGCAGGTTCTTGCCATACATGTATCCATGGATGCAGGTGATGTGCTTGTCTTTATGACAGGCCAGGAGGATATTGAGATCACGTGTGAGCTGATACGTCAACGGCTCGACGCGCTCAACGACCCGCCCAAGCTGAGCATCCTACCGATATACAGCCAGATGCCCGCCGATCTCCAGGCCAGAATCTTTGACCGGGCGCTACCAGGCGTGCGCAAGTGCATCGTCGCTACCAATATAGCAGAGACGAGCCTGACGGTAGACGGCATTAAGTATGTCGTAGACGCCGGCTACTCAAAGATGAAGGTCTACAATCCCAAAATGGGCATGGACATGCTCCAAATCACGCCCATCTCGCAGGCCAACGCGTCGCAGCGCTCTGGACGGGCCGGGCGGACGGGACCGGGCAAGGCCTTCCGCCTCTACACCGACAAGGCTTTCAAGGACGAGCTATACCTGCAGACGATACCCGAGATACAGCGCACCAATCTTTCCAACACAGTGCTGATTCTCAAGTCACTCGGAGTCAGGGACCTCCTCGACTTCGACTTTATGGATCCACCGCCGCAAGACACCATCTCGACGTCCATGTTCGACCTTTGGGCCCTCGGGGCATTGGACAACCTGGGCGAACTGACGGCATTGGGCCGGAAGATGAGTGCGTTCCCGATGGACCCGTCTCTGGCCAAGCTGCTCATTACCGCCGACGAGTATGGGTGCAGCGAGGAGATGATGACAATTGTGTCGATGCTCTCGGTTCCCAATGTATTCTACCGGCCCAAGGAGCGGCAGGATGAAGCAGATGCGCAACGGGAGAAGTTTTGGGTGCACGAGTCGGACCACCTGACCTACCTGCAGGTCTATCAGGCGTGGAAGGCCAACGGATACTCGGACGGCTGGTGTATCAAGCACTTCCTCCACGCCAAGTCGCTGCGGCGGGCGAAGGAGATCCGCGAGCAACTTCTAGACATTGTGAGGGCGCAGCGTATACAGCTCAGCAGCTGTGGCATGGACTGGGACATGATCCGGCAATGCATCTGTTCAGGCTACTACCACCAAGCGGCCAAGTATCGGGGCTCTGGAGAGTACATTAATCTCCGGACCAACGTTTCGGTGCAGCTGCACCCGACCAGCGCGCTATATGCCGGTTACCCACCGGACTACGTCGTCTACCACGAACTCATCCTGACGTCTAAGGTGTACGTGTCAACGGTGACGGCCGTCGACCCGCACTGGCTGGCCGACATGGGCGGCGTCTTCTATTCCATCAAGGAGAAGGGCTACTCGGCACGGGAGAAGCGCGTGACCGAGACCGAGTTCAATCGCAAGATGGAGATTGAGGCCAAGATGGCGGAGGACAAACGGCGACAGGAGGAGCGGGAGCGAGCCGAGGCAGAGCGCGCGGCCATGACGAGGTGCAAGCCGGGTCACCAAGGCAAGAGATTTATGACGCAGGGGGTGGTCAAGAAGCCGCTCGTCAAGAGACGCGGCCGAGGTTTTTGAATTGATTTTATGAGCCACCGCCAAACGAAGGAAAAAGAAGCGGGAGACATTATTTTCCCAATCATGACCTAGGTCTTCCTCTTCTCTTTTTCTTGCTGCGTCAACAATCTCTGGCAACGTGCCATTTGGTCACAGAACCAGGGGCTGGGGTGTTGATGTAGTGCAAGGCCGCCTTTCTACTCGGTGACGAGAGATGGGCTGGATGAGGTATGACTCAATGCAGTATGGCGCCCTGTCGGCAGCATGGCCACGGTTCGCGCATGGATGTCTTATCAACGCCGAATGTCAAAGCCCGATTCTTCTTGGATCAGGTCCCGATCTTCTTTGGTAAGTTGGACGACGGTGGCGTGTCACGGGCCGTGATCGACATCCTGGAAGAACTTGTCGAGTGCAGCCTGTTCGCCCTGGGCCTCTCCTTCTACCTGGGGGGTGACAATCAGTCATGGGGAAGAAGACAACAGAGGAGATTCGGCTCTGCGCAGCTTTGTCGGTCGCTACCTTGTTGTCGGGCGTGTTTCGGCACCAGCCCGATATGGCGTATTTCTGAGCCTTGCTCTTCGTAAAGGCCCTTGCGTGCTCCGGTCAGACACGAGTGCTGGGGAGAAGGGGGGAAAGGGGCGGGCAGGATGCCAGAGAAGTGCGGCGTACCGAAAGCCGACGCCTGTCCGGGGGGCACGAGCAGAAAACGGCGTTAGTATGAGGGTGGGAGTGAGTACGGATAAGAATAGTTAGGACCGGCGCTCTACCTTGAACGACGCCTCCGTGGGCGACAAAGTAGAGCTGCACGTCGGCAACAGCACAGGTCGTCGTCAGCCCGAGGCGAGACGGGGCGCGATGGAGGAGGGGAGACGTCTGCGTACGCGTCTCGCCATAGCGAGCCTAATTCGAGCCTATGAAGGCGATGCGATTGCGGACTGAAAGGCGTGCAGGCAACAACCACCGCAGGTGGGTGGGAGTCTGGGAAAGCTTGTGTTTTGGCGCACGTCCGGCGTCGAGGAGAGGTGAGGCTGAGCGCGAGGTTATGTGACGCGTCGCCGACGTCGGGATGTCAAGTAGCCCGGCGGGGGCTGGCGTCTGCGGCTGGGTAGCGCAGGCAGAGCCTCTCGCAACATTGCTCTCAAGGCAAGCACACCGGGGGCGCGGCATCCACGGGCGGCGCAACGGCCCATCTCCTCCAGACATACCCGCTCCTTCCGCAACCCAAGCGTCCTCGGGAGTCTTCTGGAGCAATCCTCAAGGCATTCGCCTCAACCGCGGAGGCCGAGGCCGAGAGCTGGGGCGCGTTCGTTCCAGCAGACACGAGCAATGGTCGTGCTGCTGGAGAAAAGCACAGCTCAGATGATGGCAGCGTCCCCCCAATGGATGCGACCAATGGCTGAAGCCCTAGCCAAGGTCCTCGAGGACACGGCCTCTTGCAAGCTGTTCGCCAGCCCTAAGACGAACTGCCAGCATACCGGATGTGCCACCTCTGCCCAAATCCTGTGAGCCTGTCCGCAAGAAGCCGACCCCGGACAAGCGCATCATGATCTACCTGGAAGTTACAGCCGCGCGAGGGCCCTTCAGTCTTATGCCGTGAAAATGTCAGTTTGCACAGCTGTCGGAGACCCCATTGCTGGACGCGAACGCATTCACCGTCCGGTTCCGGCTTGACTATTGTCCTTGCGCCCGCAAAGCACCAACTGCTTCTTGACAAAGCAGAACAGATCTACGGTGCCAGAGTGGCAAAGACCCGTGGTACGATCTCTTCGCCCCACTTGCGACAGCTGGGCCATCCGCCCCAGAGCCCTCCTTTACGTGGGGAAGGGGGCGGTAGGAGGGCCGGCATAGTTGCTAGCTAACCTCTCGCCCGACCTGTTCTCCGTTCAATCCCAGGAGCCAATAGGGCTGGTTATTGATTTGGGGGTGTACAACGCCCCTGCGGGCTCAGAGAGGGCGGGCGAGGGCTTGGAGGTGCTTCTTCAACAGCGGCCAGACCCCAACACCCTAGTGGTGGGTGATCTCAACCAGCGCCATCCCGACTGGGGCCCTACTGCGAGTTGGGTCACTCCTGCCGGAAGACAGCTCGCCGCGTGGATCGAGGACAGTGGGCTCCGGACGCTGAACCCCGGCGTCCCAACCCACAGGGCTGGCAGGGGTTCTCGACCTGACCCTATCTAACGATCCGTAAGCCAGTGCGGGTGTCGCCCTCCATCTCGATGACACCTCCGACCATGAGTCATTTCTGGCCTCCCTCCCCGGCGGCAGAGCGCCCGGACCCTTGCCCGGCCGCCTGCAACACGCCCGTTGCGACCGGGCGCGGCCACGCAAGCTGCTGCTTCCCCACTGCGAAACCGTCGCGCCGGGGGACCTTGAAGCGGAAACCGCGGAACTGGTGGAAACCATATAGCTCGCCATGAAAGGGGCCACTCCTCGGAGCAGGCCACATACCCGAGGCGTTCGATGGTGGAACGACGAATGCCGATCGGCTCACCACGCCTTCCAAAGAGCCATACGTGCCGGTCCGGCCGACGCGGAGCGTCAAGAGTTTACGCGAGCATTACGGAGGGCGAAATATAGCTACCACTGCGAGAGGATCAGCCAAACATCGTCCCTCAGAGGTCTACAGTGTGGTGCGGTGGCACTAACAAGAACCAGGGATTGCGATTCGTCAGGCTTGATCCAGCATGCCTCAAGTTGTACATGTTTGTGGATGCCTCTTTCGCTAACAACCAGACTTCTCGTCCTAGAACGGCATGATCATCGCCCCACGAAAGCAGGGAGGAAAGGAAAAGATAAGACTGCGGGCCAACATCCTCACCTACACGAGCGTCAAGTGCAAGCGCATCACTTGCTCGGTTTTGGCCACAGAGGTCTACGCCATGAGCTTGGGGATCGACGACGCGTTGGGACTCGAGACCACCACGGAAGACATCATCAGCAAACCCATTTAACTTGTAGTAGTGACGGATTCCCGGTCCCTGTACGACTTTCTGATACGGCTTAGGGTAACAAACGAAAAGCGACTCATGATAGACATTATGTGTCTGCGGGAATCGTACGAGAGAAGGGAGATGACCGAGGTCGTCTGGATAGCAGGGGTCAGCAACCCAGCAGACAGTCTCACGAAGAACCCCGGGCCTGCGTTCAAAACTCTCGTCGACAAAAGGTTGGGTCGAGCGAGACGATGCAGAGGAGATCCCGTGATCGCGTTTACTGTTACCTTGGCAGTGCCATGTGGCTTCAAACGTTTTGTTGTTTGCCAGGGTGGGTTTAATTGTAGGAGCAGCTCGAGGCGGCGGACGTAGACCCGGACGAGACACCTCTTCCGGTCTCCCCCGCGACAGATCACTTGGGCCAGGATAGGCTTGGAGGAAGCGCGCCGAGCGATCTGCCAGACCAAATCAACTACCCCCCGCCATCGATGAGATCCCCGTGGGGGTGATGAAGGAGGTCTTGACCATACCTGGGCACGCGCCTCACAGCGTTGTTCCAGCATGCATCAGCGTCCAAGTGCACCCACACACGGTAACGGCCTCTGCCGCTGCCCCGACAGCAGGCGCTTCGCGCCACGGCTCGGCCTGGACCGACAGGCATGAATCCCCCTTCACATGGCGCGGTGTACGTACATAGAAGCCGGTCGAACCGGAGGGTCGTGATTAGAAGTCGCCTCTTTTTGGGCGAGGGGGATGACGCACTATAGTCTTTCCACGTGTTGCACGAATGCTACGAAGTAGTCAATTTTTTAAATAAAACCATTAGCTAACAATATTAGGCGATAGGTATGAGGTGATAGGAGGGCCCAACATGCTTACCGGATTTTTAGTTACGCCGACACGCCCTGAATACGACTGGGTGGGCTTTCTCTCACATCAGGCCTTCAAGAGACCACCACTGCCCTCCATCAAACATCGTCCCACCCCCCATCGTCATCCTTGTTGGCTTCTACACACACCCTAAAGTCGTCTCCGCTTTGCAACTTTTCATCTGCCTCGCTGCACACATCTGTGCCTGTGCGTATCGGCGTCATGGACCCCCCCGCCGCTGCCGTTGCCACCGACGCTCGGGGAGCCGCCGCGGCGCCGCTCGTGTACTTCCGCGCCAGAGTCAGGCGGCAGACGACAAGGAGTCGACGGCGTTCCGTCGAGCGGACAAAGACCGACCCGAGCAGCGGCCGCAGCGACGACGGCGACGGCGCCCTAAAAAATAGCCGTCGCTCCGGAGACGACACCCCACCGTCGCCGTCTTCCCTCCCTTCATCCTCCCCAGTCGCCGATTTGAACGTCGCCGCCACTGCCCTGCGCCTGCGAAAACAAGCACGCCAGGGTCGTCTTCGCGGCAACGGACTCTTCTTCAGCTCGGAAAACTCTTTAGACGCCCGCGTCGACCCCAATACCGGAGCCCTCGGCCCCTTGCGTGGCCCAGACGCCACCGGCGACATGCGGGGCCACATCACCGACCGCTTCACTCACCAAACCGGCCTCGTAGATGACCTTCACGACAGGCACATGTACGTCTCGGCTCGTCCCTTGTACCTCGGCTCCGCCTACGGTTTACCACGCTAATCATCCAAGGACTGAATACATAAAGTCTCGTCTGTATAGCGGCTACGCAGACCCTCGTCCTGCAGCCGATAATGCCTCCTCGGACCACGGTGACGACGACGACGATGACGACGATGATGATAATGATGATGACGACATGAATAACGAAGGCGTCCACACCCCAAAGAAACCCGCCTCGTTCGGCGTCAAAACCGGCGACCAGCCGACCAAACACGGAAAGCTCTTCGAGGTCGCTATTCCCGCTGACATCTGCAATCTACGTGAGGATGCCAAGAGGCGGCTAGCAGAGAAGAAGAAGCAGCCCAAGCCGCGCTCGGGTCGGAACCGCCGTGGAAGCGACGACATGAAGCGGGACCAATTCGTCGAGCAGTTCCTCCGTGAGAACAGGCGTATGCCTAACCGCCCTCCCCCAACGGTTTTGACGTCGACGATGCTTTCTACCCTCCACAAGATGATAAAATCGCTGACATCTCCTTGTTCCCGTAGTAAACGTGTATGAAGTCCCTAATCGGGCGCCCCCCGCCTACGCGTCATTTCATTCAGGCGCCAGGGACCACCGAACAGCCGACGACCGGATGGCAGACCAGTTTCGCCGCCAGTATCTCGACGAGCTCGCCAGACGTCGGCAGCGTCGCCGCCACACGAAGCCGGCGCGCCAGCCGCTGCCGCCCGGCGACGTCCTCCGCGGGCCCAAACTCGGTGGCAGTCGCAATTCGAGAGCAGCCATCAGGAACATATTGCTGCAGCAGGAAAAGGAAAAGGTTGGCCGCAAAGTCTAAGAGCTCGTGTCGGCGCTTTTCTTGGCTTCCCTCTGCCTTGCTTTCCGGCTGCGTCATTCTCGTCCTCGGCCCTCCGGTCTCGCGCCCTGCTCCAGCGCCATGGCAGGTCTGACGGAGACGAGCTTTTCCAGGGCATTATCGGAGTTTGGGGGTTCAAAGGATCGTCTCCATCAAGTCTACTTCTTGACATACAAATTCATCAACTTGCACACCCGTCGTCTTCTCTTCCTGCATCAAGCAGAGGTAATGAGTGTGTACGTTGTATGTGCCGGCCCGAGGCCTTCCCCGGCAATGACAGGTTAGCCTACCTACAAAGTGGCTGCCCCCCTCCCCTTGTGCCCTCTTGTGTGATCCGCAGCCTTTCCTATGACTGCCAGCAGACTGTCCCACTTCAGAGGGGAAAATATCCAAGCCAACGCCGCCCCAAAATACCCCCTGAAAATCCAAGCGAGTACGGGGCCGTGGATATTGATTCGTAGTCTCCATCGTGAACCCGGAGCGAATGCCGAAACCAAAAAAAGATGCGCACAAAAAAAAGATTGCCATACCCAATGTCCTGATTCCCTTCCCTCTCCTCTCCACACTGTGTATGGCTTCGCAGAGTCTGGACGCGTTGGTCTCTTCGCACAGCGAGTAATAAATGACTAGCAGACCGTCGAGAGGGGAAAGAACAAAAAAATAGCAGACGCTCCCCGGCTGGGGATTCAATCCACGGACCATCCCACACCTGTCATGGCAAGGGGGAGCCCCGCGTCCCCTGAGGCGTTAAATAAAGCTGGACGGTAAGTATTCATCGAACACGCCCGGCTTCGGAGGGGAGAACCGGACAATAATGAAAGCCAATAAATCCGGGCCTGGATGTGTCAGTACCTGCCTTCCATGCGCCGATGATAATGATGATGCGTAGGAATCCGAGAGCCCCAACAGGAGCGACTACTCAGGACCAAAAAACCCATAAAAATTAAGCGGTGTTCGGGTCGCGCCTCATTTGATATCCAGCTGGAAGGGCTTGAACCGGCCTCCAATGGTGTCACAGCGAGGGCACTTCCGTCGCGCACTGTGCTCGGCCATCAAGACATGGACGCAGGAGGCGCACAGGCCGCTGATGCATTCCGTACATGCGTAAGCGTTCCTGAGCGACGACAGGCCCTGGCAGCCAGCACAATATATCCGTATGTTCTGTGTGGGCGGGTAATAAGTCGGCGACGAGCCGTGGAGGCTGTACGAATTATTACGCATCCTGTGGCCGACATCCTCGTCGCCCTCGCCGCTTTCGACTGAGGGTAAGGGATCTGTGGTGTCTTGGTTGTACGACGGTGGCGTCAGCGCCTGCTGCAGTGGAGACGCCTGGTAGCTCCCGGCCCGCACTTGGGAGTGGTGTGACGGCGGCAGGGACGATTGATGAACCGAAACAGGAGACCGGAGGACCTGCGGCGGCGACACGGTTGAGCACCTTCAGAGACACTTGGCTTGCGGATGGGCGCGATCCTCTTACCTGCGTACGATCGTCGTCGAGGTCACCGGCGGCCGAGGCAGCCTGGCCGGCTGCGTTGATGAGATCCTCCCAACGCTTTCCGTAGTCGGACCAAGGCTCGGCCGAAAAGGCCTTGCGATCTTTCTCGTCCGCTCTCAGCCATTCGCTATCTTGCAGATGTCGCAGGCGTCCATTGGTGAAGCCGCGCGAGTTCTTCCTCCGGTGCCCCGGATCACGGCTGCGCTTCGATACCGACTGCCTCCGCTGCCGGTCGGCTCCCAGAGGCCGGTGCAGGGGCGGAAGGGTCGAC
>KN173752.1:0-90558 GCA_000758425.1 Nilaparvata lugens yeast-like symbiont | reverse complement strand
CGGGGGTGCCCAGCCGCAGGGGCAAAGGTGAAGCTCAAGCAAGCCGGCAGAGCTCCAGGCCAAGGAAGGAGAAGGCTTGATGACGAGAGCGAAAGCTTAAGGTGCGTAGTGCTCGACGCAAGTAGCCGCAGAGTCGGAGCTAGATTGTAGGTATGCTTTGCGCGCGGCAGGCAGCAATGTAAAAGTTATAAGCAACAGGCCATCGACCACGGGCTGCGGCGACGATGGCGACGATGGGATAAGTGAGCAAGGTCGAAATAGCGAGCCAGGCGAGAGCAGTCAATCAGCAGCGTGAGTCGGTGCTGCGTCGTCGTATTGTCCAGGCGAAGTGCAGCGGCAGACGACGAGAAGCTGGATTGGGGAACGGCCGGGCGGAGAGGAGAGAAGCTCGAGCAGCAGTGAGCCGTAGAGCAAGAGTAGTTGCAGTCGCAGCCGACAAGAGCGGCGGCAGGCTGGGTTCGAGCCGCGGCGAAAGCTGGGAAGCAGAAGCAGAAGCGGAGCTGGAGCTTGAGCTGGGAGCTAGGGAGCTGGAGCTGCTAAAGACTGGACCGTAGAGCGAGACTTTGGAAGAGCCCACGAAGTGGAATTCCCGAAGCGGAATACCAAGGCCAGGCCGCTGCACCGGATATATGATGGGCCGACGGCCGGAGTATGTACAACTAAACGGCGGTCGAGAGAAAGCCGAGACGGGAAGAGAAGTACGTTTGGTTGGTAGTTAGGCGGATGGTGGGGGAGGGAAGACGAGATAAGGGGGCGGCGAAGCAAGAATTGAGAGGAAGGGGGTTTAGAAGGGGGTATGAGGAAGAAGAGCACGACGAGGGAGGCGGCGGCGGACAGTGCCGTGTATAGACACATAAGAAAGGCTGCAGCAAGGAGGTCGGAGCGGGAGCACAGCCTGGCGGGAGAGAAGCAGGCTGGTACACCCTAACGTTACTATACCCGATGGATGGATGGATGCTACGGCCTGCCTACGGGGTGGGAGAGGTGCCTAAAGCTGGGCAGAGACGTCGCAGAACTTAGACGGACGACTTGTCCGGACGACGAGAAGTGGCCGCTGTCAACGAGGCGGAATGTGCGAGAGCGAGCCTCCAAGGTTGAAGCGACGACTGCTTGACGACGGGCTCACGGACTATCTGATGGCCTCACAGCGCCCTAGCGTTGGCGACAAATCACCGGGTAGCTCGCAGCTGTCCCGTGAGCACGACGAGGCGGACCGAGCTCACGAGTCGATGGGGCCGGTAGATAGGCCGGTAGGTACCGAGCATGGACGGCACGAAGAGCGGACTGCTTGGTCGGGGCGGCGGTGGCCAGAGCCACACGGGGAGAGCAGGAGAGAGAGCGCGAGAGAGGACTGACCGGTTGCCTGGCTGCCCTCACTGACTCGTCGGAGCAGCCGGTGGTGGAGAAAAGGGAGGGAGGGAGGTCAAGGGGCGAGACAGGCAGACAAGGCGGAGGCAGAAGAAGTGGACGGGTTGGTAGTGAAGCGTGCCGTAACCAAGGACGAGGGGGGAAAGAGTCGACTTATCACGGACGGCTCATGGACCTCCCAGCAACTTGCGACAACGACGGACGACATGCCTGCGGCAGTCAGAGGTGTCTTAGCACGCTGAGAAGAGGGAACGTGAGAGAAGCGCGAGAGCTAGCAGAGTATGCGGCTTTCCTTCCTTTCCCTTTCTTTCCTTCCTCGGCTCCACGCCAAGCTACCCCTACTTTCCTAGGTTAGGGCCGACGGACCTTGAGGGACCTGCCGCCGCCCAACCCGCCCTCCCCCTCCTCTACAGCGCGCTATCGCATCGTCGGTATCCGCTACCTAGTCCATTGCCTGGGCCACCATGGACAGCCAGTAAAAGGAACCACGAAGATCCATGCTTCGAGTCGCAAGAGGGCGCCGACCGTGAGTGACATCGACAGACAGAACATTGGAAGTGGCCGTGGCCGTGGCCGTGGCGCAACCCGCTCTGCATTGACATCCTCCACCGCAGGACGAGATGAAGGATCAAAACTTGTCACAAGGCCTCTGCCCTAAAAAACGTACGACCCAGCATCCGAGCCCATTGGGCGCTGGTGCCCTGACCGCCGCCGCCAGCATACTACACATACCTCTTACACATCACCTACTCGTTCACTCCCAACCTGCGACATAGGGGAAAGGACAGCTCCGCCTTTGATGACTACAGCGACTGCACACACAGTCCCCGCCCGCTATTTCGCACCGCTGGCTTTCGGGAAATGGGGTCGCTTTGAAGTCCGCCACGCTCAACTTGAGGCACGGCGATCGGGTCCATCTTTTTACGCCACACGAGAAAAAAGGTCTTCATCGGGACCTAGGAGGCTAAACAGAACCAGGGCGAGGAAGTATGAGGAGAGGAGGAGAGGAGAAAATGATCTACCGCCACAGTGGTCAAGGCTCGAGCAGATCAAGAGCTTGTTCCGCTAAGTGGCCCCCGAAAGAAAAACAAAGCCTGCATTGGCTGCTCCTCCACCCTCTCCTGGCGAAACCAGGACAAGCTCCTGCGCAGCGGGGAGAGGCCCCCGGTCTCGCCATACAGCATGCCACAAGCCGCATCATCATTAATCATCGCCCGCTGCGTGCCCATGCGGATAAGCTTTTCACACTGCGCGTGCTCCATGTCCCGTGCTCTGTACCGCACGACCCTGCGGTACAGGTACTTGACGACCTCTTTGCCGAACCCCGATGATGACGGAGCGTCGGTGTTTGTGTGCCGCCCCGGGCACGCGGACACTGTCGTGGATGGTCACGTAGGATTCGACCACCGGGGACGGCGCGCCCGTTCCTCGTGCAAAATACCAAGTATCCTATCATCCGGTGTGCCGTCGACAATTTTTTTATTTTTTTAAAAAAATAAACCAAGGAGGTGGATGCTTTGCCTTGTATTCCATTTTGGGCTCTTCTTTCCCTTCCCGGCCAGTGTGTACCCGACACAAGCGCCAACCGCCGAGGCCGAGGCGCTCGCGCGCCTAAAGTCTTTCCGGCGTCCATGAACCCACACCACCCAGGCCCAGCCGGCCGCGAGAGCGAGCACCACGGAACCAGTTTTGAGCTCAAGTCGACTTATCCGCTCATCTCCACCTTTCTCTTTTGCCTGCCTTCAAAGCTTCTGAACAGTAGTCGTCGTATGACGTTGGAGCGAGCTGACCCCAGAAGATGGGCCCATCGTGGTTGGCAGACCGCCCACGGAAAGCGATGGCGGCACGCCCGTCCACCTTGGAGAAATAAGATCTCCCATCCCTGGAAAGTATTTCGGGAACGGTGATGGCAGTAGCGGCAAGGAGGTGACGGAGAAAAAAACTCGGCATCCAGGTAACCAGATACTTGCAAACATATCGCACGCACGCATCAGCATCATCATGGTGGCCTCTGCATCCACAAAAGCGTCGTAATTACTGTCCTGACAACCGCAACTCTCCGTCGAAAGCACCCCCATTCCGGCTTTGAGGTCGAAACACCTCATCCCTGTTCCTGCGACAAACATCTTGTGACTTGTCCCCATTCTTTACACTCACTCATCGATTGAGTGGACCGACGTCGGCCCTCCCGTCAGTCCATATCACACTTCGCTCTAGTTAGATACTTGGCAACTAACTACATCCTACGCATCAAATTTAGCCCGGCTTTAATCCCAAGGCGGTGACGCTCCTCGCCTCACCGCTCCCTCTTGGACCTGCCTACCACGTTGGGTAACTATCCGCCTGTCCAGGCTACTCGAGATGAATGGAATGCACTCGATAGGTTTTATGCTAGTGGCGGACAAAGCCAGCCAACCCAACCCCTTCTTGACTTCAAAGGGCCTGCCTTGGAAGAGCGCGATGAGAGGAGAGGGAGGATAAGAAAATGGGCTCAACTCGAGATCGAGGGTATCTATCGACCATATGTAACCAGCTACTCATCCAGATTCATGCATTCAAGCTGAGCCTTTCCCGCCCGGCCCCCACATCGACACAAGACATGAAACAAAAAAAACGGTCATTTGAGCTGCTTCAGAATCTCGCTCAAGAAATCTTCGAAGCTCAATGTTATGTAGCCGTCGCGGTCACCATCGTATTTCTTGAACATATCAGTCATGCGTTTAAGCGAGATGCAGCTCTGAACGAAGAGGTCGAAGCTCATGACGCCTGCGTTACGCTTGTCATAGGTGCGGAAGAGCAGTTCGACGAAGTGAGGGCTGAGGCGGTAGCGGAAGGCGATGAGTGCATCGGTGAACTCGGCGAGCGAGATGTTACCGGAGCGGTCGACGTCAAAGCGGTCGAAGAGGGTGCGCCGCGAGGCGAGGAAGGACCATAGACCGCAGAACTCGTCGAAGTTGATGGTGCCATTGCGGTCCGAGTCGAACATGCGAATCATCATGCGCACCCGTCTGGATATTAAAGGCCGTCCAGTCGCCGTTGACCAGCGCAGCCGACAGCTCCTTTTCCGAGAGCTGGCCGGTGCCTGAGAGCGGCCATCAGCAGAGCGGCACACAAATCCAAAGAGTGCCGTCCGCCAAGAACCCACCATCCTTGTCCACGGCACGGAAGAGCGGTAGGAGTGTCGGGTCGGCTCCGGACGAGCCGTCTGGGACGGGAGAGGGTGGCGGCCGAGAAGGCGCTCTGCTGTGGGCGCGAAGCCGATCGAGGCGGGGAACCAGAGACAGGTGGCGGCGACATGGTGTAAGCATAGTTCGTATGCGCGTGTGAATGCGTGTGTTGGTCGCGCGGCACCGGCGGCGGTGGCTTGTATTCATATCGTGCATGCTGCTCGTGTGAGGCGCTCGGCGGGGAAGCCGGACCATGGCGCTACCCGTGGGCGCAGCATGCTCGAGTCAGCGACCCGTCTTTTCCATTTCTCCTCTCTTTGGCTTCCTCAAATCCCGCCTGCCATGGTCAGTTCGAAGACCCTCGGATGAAACGGCGGTCGATACGTACAGAATCGTGCTCAGCAAATCTGCGTAGCGGGTAGCCAGCCGGTCAGTGCCTCGTCCGAGCCGTAGACGAAGAGCCTGTTGCACCTTTCCCCGGCGCGACAAGACGGAACAGCACGTACCTGGGTAGAGCATCGGGGTTATAAGGTCTGGTGTACGCCATCGTGATGACTGATGGACCGTCTCGACGTCCTTGGCAGACAGAAGGCGGGAAAACAGAATGGAGAGGCGAGGAAAGAAGCAGTACCTAGCAGTTGAGCGATGGTGCAGATATGAAAGTGGGAAACGGGCAAGGGGGAGAAGGAGGGAGAAGGACAGAAGGAATATAAGAACGAGGAAAGACTGGCGGAGGAAGGAGCTACGGTGAAAGACGCTTCGCAGCTGGTATGGTAGTATATGATTTTGTACAATGAGTCGTGATTTATCAGGTAAATAAATGGCAAACAAAGTTCGTCCGAGGAAGAAAGAGACGCGACGGCCAGACAGACGCCAACGAGGTAGGGCAAGAGAAGGCGAGGCGGCCGAGGATGGATGGGCAGGTATATTGCCTTGGTTGAGCGCCGGGCTTGCGGAGGCGTTTGTGAGTACCCGCCAAGCATGTTATTCGGGCCGCGCACGCGCCAGCTAACTCGCCTTGTTTCTCATTCGAACCGGCGACGAGCTCTCGACACATCATATACCGAAGCACTTTACTTCCACACAAACACATATACACGTACCCTCGCAGGCACGCGCCTCCGTGAGTGCTCTGTCGTCCGGATGTCGGACGCACGGAGCAAATCACCCGGGTGCTGCATTGCGTACATGTATAATCGCAGGCGACTATGTTTTCCTAGCGCCCGGGAAAGCCGCGGCCGAGAAATGACCCAGGGACACATGCCGGACCGTCATGCTTGAGAGGCACGCGCGCACGCGGTGGTACGATTTGATTTCTTGGCCTGTTAAAGCCCTATGTAGCATCGCTTTTGCTCCTCGCTCGCGCGCCGACGTCCGTCATGCCGACGAGGAATGAGGCAGCGCCGCTTGATATCGAGGCAGGCAACATGCGTCAATATGAGGCCGCTTGTCCGACTAACAGTCCTCCTGCTATCAGCTCTCCGCACGCATGAGAGCCCGCGGCCGTCGTCCTCACAGCCTCTCGCGCCAACGCCAACATGACGAGGTCCCAGGTCCCTTATCTACCCTCTTCTCCGAGGATTCGCCCAACAGCATGGCGGGCCGCTCGCTCGCATGACACGGTCTGTCTTCGTAGCCGTTAAGAAAGTAAGAATCTAACTTTAGGTGTCTCATCGCCGCTTATTTTAAGTTCATTTGTTGGCCGTTCGCACTCCCTCGTTGAAACCTGGCCGTCTGTCTGCTCATCCACGCTAGCCGTCGCGGACGACGCGAGGCTGCAACGCCATTCTTTTCCCGCCCACTTAACTGACCGTACCATGAGCGCCGTCGTGGCTCACGACGCTCCGGAGTTCTGGCTCTTCGGTTTATGGGTATGCACTTAAAACCCCCTGTTACATGCCTTGCCACGCGACCAGCTCGTATCTATCGGCTCCCCCATTCTCACCTTGTTGCTGCCTATATCATCCCAGGAGCCTCATATGGAAGCCGCCGCCATATTTCGGTAACTTCCCTCTGACCCTGACTCGACCGGTCAGTTCGTCTCGGCGGAGCATTGACTGATCTTATCCTCTCCTCCTGACGCCTGCCTCTAGACAGAAGAATCCCTGGCTGGGTCACCGGCTACGTGAGGCGCTTCTGGCAGGTCTACTTCCGTATTTCCGCCTCATCGCCGAGGCACATATCATTCCTCGACTTACACTAGCCTCTAGGCCAGGTACGAGATGTCGCCCTTGGCCTCCGAGCCCCGGCCCGGTCTTCCTCCGGCTCCCACTCGCTGACTGCGATGGATATCGTTCGCCCCGTATAGCGAGGACCATTGAGGCACCCCGGAGGCTCCGGGCCGCGTTGTCACTCATTGAGAGGTCCTACTGGGAAAAAATTAACAGACCACCACGGCTGCGCCCCGGACAAAGTTTGGGGCGTCGCCTATCGCATCCGCCCGGAGCGCGTCACCGAGGTCAAGGATTATCTTGACATCCGCGAGATAAACGGCTACTCCATTCATTACACCCCTTTCCATCCCGCCGACGGCTCGCCAACCTTTAGAGCTCTCGTCTACATCGGCACCCCGGACAACGAGCAATTTTTCGTTCCTCAAGACCCCCAGCATCTCGCTCAACACATCCTCGCCAGCCGTGGGCCCAGTGGCCTCAATAAAGAGTATCTCTACAACCTTCAGCATGCCCTTGACGAGCTGAGCCCCGAAAGCGGCGACACCCATGTCACTGATCTCGCTCGGCGTGTGAGAATGCTCGAGATGGGGGGCACTGCTGCGGCTGAACCCGATTTCAAGCACAGCACAAGCACGCAATAGACCGAAGGAAATTGACGAACCTGCGGACGCCTTTCGGTCGGAGACATAGACAATCAATTGACATGAAATTCTTTGCTATCACCGCCTCCACCTTGCCCCTTTCTACATCCCGTTGGTTTTTCTTTTCCCCTCTCTCTTTCTTCCGGCTTTGAACCTCAAAGTCGTATACACTGCCGGACCCACCTGATTGATATCGCCGTCTGCATTGTCTTTATAGTCATAATCCGCACGCCTGCTGCGCACAACACGTCGCCAACACTCTTCCCGGCCACCATGTAAGAATGATGCAACATTTCGAGACGTCCTCCAGCTAGAGCATTCGACATCGACTGAGGCCGTGACAAGGAAAAGTCAAGGTAGTAAGTAGACGTCGACGGCAGTGGGGCTCCTCAGCTGACCAGACCAGACTGGGTCTGCCCTCGCGACGCTGTCGACAAGCATTCGGGTATAGTTTGTTGCATAGCCGGTCACATGTTCTTCATATTGGCCGCAGCATCGCTGCAGTGGGTCATCAGTCAAAAACAAAGGCCTTCTAGTCCGAGTTGGGGAACGCGTATTTTGTTCGGATTTATGCCTCTTTTTTTCTCGCGTGCGCAATCCGAGTCCAAGTGAGTCCGTGTGAGCCAAGAGGGTTGGCCGTGAAGGCCCGCTAATAACCCCGACCACCCTGGGGTGGAAGGGGCGGCGCCTGCTGCTGTTGTGGATGGACTGGAGGCTGCTGCTGCTGCGACTGGTCCGGATATCCGTACGGCGGCGGAGCGCCGTAGCCTGTGAAAGCGTCAGCAATGGTCATATTGCCGTGTCTTTGGGAGGCAATACCCTGCGGTGGAAAGTTATATCCAGGCTGGGGCGGCGGGTAGCCGCGTCCGTATGCCATCGGGGCATACAGTTGAGGAGCGCCAACGGGATAACCAGGTGCCTGGGCGGGAACATTGTAGTGCATAGGCATGGTGTAACCGCCTCGGCCTCCGTAGCCTTGACCACCACCACGACCAGCTCCGTATCCTCCACGAGGACCATTATCTGAAGCCTTATCGACACGAATCATTCGACCGTCGAATCTGCCAACATATTAGAAAAAAATTGCAAAAGCGAGACAGCACACGAGCAGAGAGCGACGCGGCCGGCAAGAGGCATTAGAGAAGACAAGGTGCGCATACTCGACATTATTCATGGAAGCAATAGCGTTCTGAGCATCCACCTCTTGGGTATAGCGCACGAAGCCAAAGCCACGGCTGCGGCCGGTGTCTCTGTCTTTCAACACAACCTTTATTTAGGACCTCGCGCTCTCTGAATTAGAAGATACTTCGATGCGCATCACGACATGGGAGCCAGTAAGGGGCGAGAGAAGGCGCTTTGGCGCGGAGGGAGCAAAGGGCTCAAGCAGGGATATGAGGCAGCAAGAAGACCGCAAGCAGAAGACGTAGAGAGTCAGAAGAGCGGACCGGACGTACCGCTTCCTCGACGGCACCAAATTCCTCAAACTTTTGCCGCAGCGTGACCTCCTCGGTGTGCCACGCCAGGCCACTTGAGAGCGAGAGAATTAGCAAATCTACTTGTCTTGATCCAATAACACAACGCCGCTGAGCAAGGGCAGGAGGCACGCGAAAGAAGGAAATGGAGGAGGAGGAGTAAGGGTGAAGAGAAGCGACTCACCCAATGAAGAGCTTCGACATAGCCGCAGGCGAAGGAGCCGCAACGTGCGCGTGCGGGCGGCTGCTGGACGCTGGGGCTGGACGCAGTGGCCTTGGGCTGGCGGGTAGGCTCTCAATGTCAAGGCAGCCGCGATGCGTCGGTTTGGCTTCTGATCATGGAGCGGGCGCTTGTGCGAGGTTGGTCTGTACAAGCAAGGCTGAAGGTAAACGCCGTTGGGGGAAGGTTGTGACGGGCTGGTGAGGATGGCGGATCGGTGCGAGGCAAAGGGAAAGAAGTGGAGAATGAGCGAATGGTCAAAGCCCTGGTCAGTCGGCTACTGTGGGCGGCGACGCAGAGGCCAGCAGAGGACCAGCCACAAGGAGGGGGGAGTAACAAGAGGAGAAGAACATAAGGGGGGGAGGGAGCAGGTCGGTCGCAAGTACCGGGATGCCGGCCAAAAATTGATACGGAGCAAGTGTGAGCAGCATCAGCATGAGTCAATTCGCGGCGGAGGCGAATGCGCAATGGGTCGAGTGGAGAGAGCAAGCCAGCGGCGGAGTATGTCCCGGATACGTCCCAGATACTTGGCCGCTATCTTACACCCTCCGACTGAAGCCCCTCCTTCCCCCCGGTACGTACCCGTCCCTTAGACGTATGTAGCCGCAGTACATACTTTGGTACAATTGCTTGCACAAACTCAGAGGGCACGAAGCCCGCCATTGGCATCGGGACATGTTCGGTTCCGCCACAGACAGGTTCTGCCTGGGAGAGGAAAGGAAGGGAGCCACGCGAATGGCCTCCTTCCCGCGGACTGCGGAGAATGACGCAGTGCGCATGTCCATATTCCTCAATTCCTCTGCCAATCTTTTCCATGGGAGGATCAGACGGTCGGTTTCAGATGGATCAGAATGATGGGGAAGACAGGCTGCTTTGACGCGGAGAAGACGACGACAACGATAACGCGGATCCTCCGTCTTCAGGGTCTCGGGAGCGTGGTGAAGGGTGGCAGCAAGAATCCAGCCTTGAGCTATCGTCGAGGGCAAAGGGAAAAAAGAAGGCCCGCTGCAGACGAATGCAAACCTGGCGTGTCCCTTGGGCAAGAAATATCGGCTCAACGTCTTAGCGCTAATCTCGCTCATGTAAACATTGGCCGCTGGCTGCTGGTGACGTAGCTTACGCTAGATTAATCAATGTCAGCCGTTGACCCCGGGGCTAAAGCTCGGTGTACAGTTCCTCGGTGGGACGAGCATACGAGGTGCCGTCCTTTCTCGGTCTACGGGCATTTCACGCCTTGGTATCATCAGGGGCAGACGGTGTCTTTGGGCAATGATGGCAGGACACAGCACCACACGCGCGGTCAACGGGGTGGTTTGTACGCCCCAATTCCTCGAGATGCGGGCCAGGAACAGGCTTCGGACGCGCATTTCTGGCGGCCTGCCCATTCACGATGTTCGGTGTGCCTTTCCATTCTAGATTCGCGAACACGCACGTCCCTGTCAGTGGTGTCGACGCGTATATGCGCAGCTCACGAAAAGTTAGCGTGCTCAGCATCGGCAAGTGCGACTAACTAGTTAGGTAACTAAATTTTACATGAAAGAAGGAAGAAAGGAAAATCGGGAACTTGACTTGGCATGGTTGTCCTCGACCTTGAGACGGCGATCTGGCAGCAATGTCAATTTTGCGACAGGCCAGGGGCACCAAGCGGCGAAACCCGTTTCATTCTCAAAATAGCTAGCTGGCTCGCTGCTGAGGATCACGTGATCCTCGTTTGCCATGTCGTAACCCTCTTCGTGAAACTAACTTGTGGTTTGCCTGCTTCTGTGCTGCAACAAAGACGCCTCGAGCGCGTGAAAGCCCGCACCCAAGGTTCAACGTAAAGCGTCTGCCCACACAATCACACGGACTCCATCACTATTATCTGCTATGCTTACAAGCGATACGAAGTAGCGCGGTCTGAGTTTCTGGGTTCTGACTTTCGTGGACATTTGGAGCGATCTGATGCCCGCGAGGCGAAGGGGGACACTTGCCCGCGCGACATGATTTTTAAACCTCCGTCACCAGTATCCAAATATTGTATCAACTAGCAACCAATCGGATATCTATTGGTAGAGTCTCTGGTTCAAGAGTTATAGCTTTGAGATAGATAGGCTCGTCAAGTGGGTCGATTGCCAGTTTTTTTTAACAAAAAAGCCGTCCGCGCGCCTCGATCGCTTGGTTGGCATCCAATGCAGATGATTCGACATGATGCGGACTTTTCACATACGTACCTAACCCATGACGGTATATGGTATTTAAAGAGGTCTCCCTTGAAAGTGCCTTGGCGACGAACCTGCCGGGCAAACAAAACGGCTTCAAGATTCAAGCCGATATGAGAGCAAACGCTCTTCAAATCACGCCTCGCAAGACAGGCGAAAAGCGATGTCATCCACTGTGAACACGAGAGGAGGCTGAATTGGCCATCCAGACTCCAAATATCCCCAAGATATTTGTTAGTGACAAAGCAAGTGGTAATGGCAGTTGCAGCCGCGTATGTCATCAGAGCGAGGCAGGCGGGTGACTGAACGAGGAAAGTCCAAAAATGAAAAAAACGCAAAAGCTTCTTTTGTTCTTTTCGGCGTACTGTCTTCAATCCTCGACTCGAAAAATACGTGGAGTGATTCTATCTGCAATGCGTGAGACTTCATACTGATACCGTTTTTGAGACTGACAACTTCTCATACTCCTTTCCTCAGCCATATGCACCCGGTAGGGCAGCCTGGAATACCGGCCTTGTCCAATGATCCAAAGCTCTCATCACGACCGCAACAGAAAGGCACGCGAGCCAAGCCAAACAGAAGGCAGCGGTGACTCCATGGGAGATCATCATATCCAGGCTTGGTTGAGCTGTACAGAAGGAAATCGCGATCCGTTTGCCGCATCAGCCCCGGATGACAAGACACCCGGGGACTCATATAAGCCATCGACGCCGAATCATCTCTTCGCCTTGAGTACTTACTTAAGGCGTCCAGCCCCCAAAAGCCCGAGCCCGTTTCTCCGAGATAGTCCATTGCCTAGTCTTTCAACCCGACACTCAGTTCGCCAGCCACCCTCTAGCATCGATTCCAAACCATCAAATATGCCTGGAAGTATTTGCATCGTCCTTCATCCGAATCATCCGCGGCTGGCCGCAGCCATTATGGAAAAAAGCGCCGAAGAAAGACTCGAAGCGACTGCTATGATACAAGAAAATATAGGCAACGGCGTGAGCCAGCTGTCAAGAGAAAGGCCCCGTGTCCAAAAAGGCGAATCGCGGATGGTCAAAAGCGCTCCCTTCGTTCGGAGCGCGAAGTGATGGAGAACTTCACATCTAACGCCATCTCCAAGGAACGCTTGACAGTACGTGCCACTGATGGTCTGTGACCTTGCCCCGTCTTATGCAGCTCAGATGAAGCCGAGGCTCGGGATAGGGCCGTTTTTTAACGGACGAAGCTCGAGAGTGGCTTTCCGTATGTAATCAACTCAACCCGTGTGATCCGTTTAATGTAGAGCAGCTGCAGATTTGACATTCCACCACTTCGAAAACCCCAGTGCATGAACGCGATACGCAAAACCCCACCGGCAGTCCAATCACCAAAAAAGTCTTGAAAAATGCTTACAGGAGGGCTCCGACTTTTTCGCTAGTATTAAAAATCACGGAAAACAAGTCAGTAAACCATCTGGTTCAGAGCCATTGTCAAGTTCGAGTCTTTCTACCGCCATCACTAAGTACAAGGTTAAGGCTAAAAACCTGGATCGCCGTGAGCCGGGCCACGGCAAGCCCAAAAGCCGGGCGGTGACATATCCCAACACCAAGACTCAGCAGCTTGGCAAAACAAGCAACAAGCAAGTTGAGGCAGGGAGATCCGCCTCCGAGACGCCAATCAGCTCCTCTTCTGCCACTGATTCACCAGAAAATCGCCATAAAACTCGCGAGCGCCACGCAAGTCTTTCATTTTCATGCGTGTCGCATTCACAAGTCGGCTGTTCGCGCCAAGCTGGTGTTCATACTCGTCCGGGCAGCCAGCCTCGTCTGGACTCAGAACCACTCAGAAGACGTGGGGTCAGGCCGAAGCTCGAAAGATATGTAAATCCGCCAATTAGCAGCGAAATCGGCATGCAGAGGGGCAACTATCAAGACAAAGGAGTCATAGTGAGCCCCTCGTTGGGTTCACGCACAGAGATGCCTCAAGCGCTTGCGCCACTCAAGCGACTGGATTCAATTGGTGCTAGGAACGCCATAGATATAGATAAAGCAGAACTCGCCACACAAAAAGGGGCGCTAAAACCCCACGCCAGGACGCCCGATCTACCGCCCGCCTTGCACAAGAGCCCTATTCAGCAAGTGCCAGGCCAAATCCTCCGGGGAGAGCAGGACAAGGGCGCGAGAGAGGGCAAATGCTCCGTCTCTCCTGGCCAAGAGCGCGCCGAGAAGCAACACCCTGGACGCGGTGCTACCCAAATTTACGATTCAACCGATACGAATTTCGAGATCGGGGGCCCTTTCCGGCATGTGTACCCTGGGAACAGCTGCTCAGGCCAGCCTGTGCGTGCGGCATCGCGGGCACTTGATCACACATGGACACCAGAGAGTGTTTCACCGAGAGAAATGGGATATTTCACACGGGGTTGGCAAGCACAGCTTGATTTTCTGACCGCGGAATGTGGCCATTTTCTCGATAATAAGACCAAAGGATTATGTCGGTCGACCGTCGACGAAAGAGATGAGTCGCCTGGCCAGTTGATTGCAAGGCTTGACCGCGAGGCTCTGGAACAAGCACGGACAAGCTTGCTCGTAGACCTGCCCTACGAGCAGCATGGGCTGGCCGACGACTTCGTCGACAGAGAAGCTGTTGATTTGCAGCTCCATCAGCTTTATGCGCGAGAGTTAGTGGGACCACGAGAACGGTGCTATCAATCGACCGATCATCACATGACAGCCAGATCGCGCAAGTCTCGAATGCGGCAGCCGACAGAACGACAAATCTGGCATCGAACGCACCGAGCAGAAGACATGGGCATGGAGGCATTTTGGCCTCCCAATTGCTTAATGTAGAATGCCACAGATGAGACAGAAGCCGCCGCATGTCTGCGCCTACGGCACAGCTCAATCACTCCGGTTCTTGATCCTTCCACTTGGCTCGCAAGCTGTGCAGATCGAAGCCACACAGCTCGGCCTTGGAGACGAGAGCGCGGGCCTTGCCTGCGACTGGTGCGTCGATCATCATGCCATGAAGCGTCCAAGCCCCCGGCCAGCAGAGGCAGCCTTTTCGTCGGCTATGACGACCCGGACGGCCCATTCGACCTCGTCCTGCCCCGGGCCAAACATGGACCGGACGATGTGAAGTTGATTCGGATGAATACACTGCTTGCCGTTAAAGCCCATGGATTTGCCGCCTATGCATTCTTCACGCAGTCTTTGGATACCGTTAGAGCCTTCGTATGAGGTACAGACCAAGCCAATGGCGCTGGGTAACTCGGCTGCTCGAGCAGCCGTGACGATTGCGGAGCCGGCATACAGGAATTCGCTGAGGAAGGCGTGCGAGTGATGGATAGGTCGAGGGCAAAGTCTTCGGCGGCGAAGATGAGACCGCTCAGGTAGGGAGATGCTGTGCTTATGTGGCTGAGATTCACGATTGCCCGGGCGGATTCGATGAGGGCGAGGATCTTGACCAGATTCCGGGAGCCGGTCGCATGCCGTTCTGGCGCAACGTGACGCAGAACATCGGATACAAAGGTCAAGTCGGCAGCGGACTCAACTTTTGGTACCACGATAGCGTCTAAAAGGGGCGAAGAAGAGAGGGCGGTGAGGTCTTGAAGGGCGAGCGGCGTTGAGACAGCATTGATGCGCACAGCAAGCTCGGAAATGGACGGAGGGCGCGACTTGAGCTCGGAAATGTGTGCTCTGATTCTTTCCCTGGCCGTGGACTTGAGCTTGGGCGTTACAGAGTCCTTAAGGTCGTAGGTGACGTTGTCGGACGTGAGAAATAGCGACTTGGAGAGCATCTCCCGGGAGGAGGCGGGGACTCGAGAAAAGCAAGGCGTCAGCTGAGGATCCGGAAGAAAGGCGAGCTTAGCAGAGGCCCCTTACCGTAGAGGAGAGAGCGGCGAAGGATGGACGACGGTGCGGCGGCCATGGTTGTGGCTCGCATGCACGAGCGGGACAGAGATGGCCAAGAACAGATGGACAAAAGCGGGAGCGCATGAAGCTTTGGCCCAACTAACCAGCTAAAATACCTCCGTCATTCTTCGGAAAGTCCACTACCCTGGACCGGTTGGGAGCGGACAAAGACGTTGAAATTAACCCTGGACCTGGTTAACGACCGTTAATTAACTAGCTGGTTTAGTTTCTTTTGAGATGAGCAACTTAACGACCGTTGACTGATTAACTAGTCAATCCGGCGAAGATTGGCGCTCCCAGACGCGCCCCGCCCAAGCCTTCTCTTCCCCTCTCGTTTCAGCTACTTTCTCTTTCTCTCCCCACTCGTTTCAGCTACTTTCTCTTTCTCCCCCACTCGTTTCAGCTACTTTCTTTTTATCCCCCACTCGATCTCCCCACACACTCTCCGTGACTCTTCTCTGCCACCATTCTGTCCACCATCAGGCAGCGACTCCCGACATCTCTGACCGCCCATCTCCTCGGGTCGCATGATGAACATACCAGACACGCTTTGCGCAATCCTCGACATCCCCTCCCTCGCCTGCCGATTGTCGCTTTTTTGCGCGTGCTCACGCAAGCCTGTCGCCTGGCCGCGATCACTCGCTCGCTTCATTGGTCTGGGTATGGAAGGCACGCCGCAGCACCCTCGGTCAAATCCTCTCCGCACCCGGCACGCTCGTGTCGACGGAAGACCAAGTGCTCGCAAGGCATATGCATCCGAGAATGACGTGACCGCTCTTGAGGGATCGCGCCATCGCGGGGCTCCGCGGACGCCCAGAAAACCGACCTCTGGCCCAACGTTGCCGCCCGGCTCCGGCTCCAACAAGCCAGCTTCCAATCCGCGAAACAGAAACAGAAACAGAGCCAAAAGCAAGAATGCACCAATCTCTCCCGATGTGGCCCATCTTAACCGCCAAAACTTCGCCTTACCGCCCCGTCTCCATGAGACCTTCGACCAGCACGGCCTTCGCTGGCGCTACCTTCCACGCTTCTCCCGCCCCATCGGCTCTTCCCATACCGTCCTTCCTCGCCAAACCATCGACTGATACCCCTATACATGATGACTCTGGAAACACTCTGCAAGAACTCTCTCCTCTCGCCATCGACACCGACGCCTCTACTCCGTTCCGCGCCTCTTCTCTCCCAAAACCTCAAGGGTCCCCGCTCGATTTCATGTTTCGCGCCAATCTTAAGGAAAAGGCCAGGCATTCTTTGGGCGGCCAGGCTTCTAAGTGTGCTGATTTTTCGGAGACGACATCTCCCCCGCCGCCTCTTCTCGCAAAGCCCGCCTCCCCGAGCCTGGCTCATCTCTCCGAGGCACACCATCAGCCTGAAACTGCGTCACCAAGCAGATTGGGCCAGAGAAAGCCCAAAGAAGGACAGGGATTTGCGATAGGCCCGGCTTTTTCCACCCCGTATCATGAACGCATAAAGGCTGCAACTCTGGATACTGCTCAGGCACGCCCTGACCAAGCCAAGGCGGAGGGCCCATCAGAGCAACGGACTGCCCCAGTGGAGGATCCAGCCGAGGCCTTGAAGAAGTATCTTCTCGCTGGAAGCTCGAATCACGGCCAGGCACGTCACGAGAGCGCGGTTGCCCCGCCTGCGGATGTCTCGGCCGGTGCCGCCAGCTACGTGCCACAGGCACGGATTGCAGAATCCAGTCCTCCGGGTATTCCCCGTCCCCACGATATTCAAGTCATGGAGAACGACCTTCGACGAATTTTGCGAATGAATCTCGCGTCGGAGTCTTAAATCAAGGTATTAGGGCTGGAAGCCATAACGACATGATTGAGCCGCTCGTCGCATTTTCGTTACGGATGGAAGAGTTTATTTTCGTAAACAGTAGAATCTTGCCGTCGAAATTTGGATATTTGCCATGGTCGCGTCTGCCGTGATGCTCATCATGTCGCCTCGACCGATTGGTCACTCGTGGACGATGGGCACAGCGTGCGTCCAACGCATGAATGACAGTTGGTGGAACAGTATGTCTGATACCAGGTGTCATGGAGATAGTGGAAGACATTTGGATTGCGTTTTCTCAAGACGGACCGTACGGGCTGGCGCCCGGGTGCAAAACCGCCTCTTCCTGTTCCATAGTGATTAGTGATGAGGACTGTGTGACACGCAGCGGATTCTAATCGAGCTACAGAGCTCTAACTACTAAGTTATACATTCAGTCAGTGCGTAGATTACGGGGAGGCTGGTGAGGTAAATGATTCGCCCGAAATCGTTGGACGTGGTGCCGATCTCGACGATGCACCGCGTGCTTCCCACAACTCCACCGCAGGGCACGACCCTATCTCGGCACGCCCTCGGCCGCGAAAGCCTTAAACTGCTTCGTTGTGTGACAAGATAGACCTGGGCACGTTTCTTCCTGAATATCGGGGCCGGCGTTGGCCCGTGCAACACCTATATCCCTCCTCCATGCTCGCCCTCAAGCAGTCTTCAAGCTCGCCTGGGGCTAGCTTTCTTGAAGTCTACGGACTCAACCAGGTTGCTTCCCTCAGGACTTGGTCAGATCAGGCAGTGCCTCATCGTCAGTGCGGTAGGGTTCGATGAACGAGACATTGAATAATTCATGGATTCTCCGTCCCTTCGGGAGCGCGAGTCTGACAGCGGTGGGGGGCATACCTTCTGGATCTTGAAAGGGCCTCTTCTTGTCCAACTTGTTGGCCGGTCGCTTGGTCTTCAGGTTTCGTGCATTCAGTATCACCAACTGGCCGACCTCATATTCCGGAGGGCTTCCTCCCTCCACTTGTCTGCCCACCCATTCACTTGACGCGGACTCGCCTCGAGATGCTCTCTGTTTTTGGGAGAATACTTGCGGAATCCAGTGCGCATAGAGACGGCTTCCCGAGTTCTGAGGCGCGGCTAAAGGGGGATGGGTGGAATCCGTAAAAGTCTTTGGTCTTCTTTTCCTCATTCTTCAAGGTAGGAAAGTGACCCGTTTTGGTGAGGGGATCGATCGACCATGACCCAAGTCGAGTCGCAACCGTTCCAGAGCGGCAGATTTGTGATTCGAGTCCATGGCGACTGACTGCCAGGGCTTGTCGCGCAGCTCCTCGGACTGGACAGAGCCATATGGCGCGTGGCAAGAGTTCTTGCATGGCTGAAGTTCTAAGCAACCTCTTGCTTAGCTACTAACTTCCTTCTCCATGCTCGGCCACCAGAAGTTGCGCGTGATCAGCTTCATGGTTTTGTTCATGCCCACGTGTGTGCTCGGACTCTATGACCGCCTGTCGAATCGCTGCAGGCACGTACAACCGATTCTTCCGGGATGTACAAAAAGCCATTTTTCATCTCGATGTTGGGACCCGGTGCAGCCATCTCAGCACGATGCCAGTCCGCATCGTTCTCTCTTGCAGCCTAAATTCAGGTAACCATTTTGGTGTTGGGATGCTGCAGAGGCGTGCGGAGATGAGGATGGTAGCTGCGCGTGCTGGAAAAGCCAGTCCGTCGGAGCGCGAAAATTGTTTCTCTTGAAGACCAAGGTCATCGGCTGGTCTTTTACCACCCCCCACCACCCCCCCTCTTTTTCTCGGGACAATGTTGGGGTATTCGGGATAAGATACTTCGTACCGGTCGGCCTTTTCATTCAATCGAGCTGGACGGTATCAGGCCACCACCCCCCCTTTCGGTAGCACAATGGCAAAACTCTTCACCAAAAGTCTAGTTAGTGCTACAGAGGGAGGCGTGAAGGGGTTGAAGGAACGTATGCCTTTGATTGGATAGACGGTCGAGACATAAGAAACGGTCTGGGAAGTGGGAGTGCAAGGAAGAAGTGAACTTGCCAGGCATTTAATGAGGAAATCTGGCAGCAGGAAGGTCAATGTACGTTATAAGAAGGCTAGCTACGGCCAATACTGTTTTTGAGGGATATGCAATTAAGCAATAACTACCTTGACACCCGCTTTTCCACACTCATCAACCAAGAGATTGACCAACCAGGTTGATGTCAACCAAGCCAACCCAAATCAACGGGACATGTTCTTGTCAATCAACCAAAAAATGGCAATCGAAGTTGTGCGTAATGCAGGCGGGACTTGGTCCACCATCAATGCAACGCCAACAAAGTCAACGTAGAGCCAAGGCTGATCAACTCAACGAATGTTGCCATGAGCATGAATCGTGTCCTTGCACCTCTACACAGGGTCCATGCCTATCCCATGTATGAATAGCCAGTACATAGACCCGAGTGCTCGCCTCTCAAAGGCTTGCGATCGGGGCACGCCCACAGTCATACACAGTGCCCATCATAGATGTTCAGGTTGTCAATTGGCCATCTCACTCAACCGAGGGCCGGGCTTGGTTTGGTTGCGTTGATTGCCACCCTGGTGATGTCGTGCGGTAGAACCCCTGCAGCTACTGGTGCCACAACTGGGCCTTGCCGGCCAAAAAGAGATCCAAGCCAGTTGATTTTTGTGGAACTCTGCCGGCAAGTTCTCCGTACATGTTTCAGTAGCGACTTCCATGAGGTGAGAAAGGAAGGAAGAAAGCTCATACGGAACGGGGATGGTGGTCTAGATATTTATACGTGTGGGGGGTGGAGTGAGCGGATCAGTCGATGCGCAATTCTGACGCGCTGTAACAAGTATCGTAGTTGGCGAATTATTTGCCCGGCCGCGTAGTTGTCATGTCCAAGACCTAAAATCCGGTTCCTATGCCGACATCCAAAGTCCAGACGACTCGTAGCTTCTGTTCCGTTGCGACGCCACCTACATGCCTCTCACCGGCCCTCCCCTAAGATGCATTTTCCCCAAGCTGGTCGAGGTGGCGTCATGGTGTCGACCGCCTCCGCTTCTCTTGGCGAGAAAACACCAGCCCGTGCGAAAGAAGGAGATATTTGGCGAAAAAGTCTTGCGCAAACGAGTCGATTCTGATTTATTCCGCGCCCAAGTGGTACGCGGCCGCGATGCCGCTCACACATACAAGCTCGTGCATGTTCTCCACGAGCCGCGGCATCAGCTGCGATTTCCAAGTTTCAAAGAAGGGGCTTGAAACGCACCACTAGGGTCCAAGACCCCGCAAAGTAGGTGTGATTTTTCCCGTTGAGAAACATCATTCCCGGGACGACTCGGACGTAATGCTGCCAGCGATGGCCGAGTTGGTGCCACCAATCCTTCTTGATAATCTTCGTCTCGTCGATGTCGCCGATGGTCCATAGGTGCCTGAGGTCTTTGTTGAGGAAGATGGTCTGATAGACGGGGTCAGGATTCCGGCCAGGGCGCAGAGGACCATGTCGTCAAATGTCTCGTCGGTCGGGGTGTTGGGCCAAAGTAGCCGCGCAGGACTGGGCGAAAGCCTGGCGTCAGCGGGATACAGACGAGGGCGCGACCATGCTCAAGGCCCATGAGCATTCGGTGGCCAACTTGCCATGCCAGCTGCACCTCCGCCTACGACGACGACGTGTTTCGCCTTGCCATTAGAGGAAGCCATGTCTCTCGATACCGAACGGAACGTTTGCCGGAGCTGTTAAAGAGGGGAGGCTTTGGGCATGAAGCTACATGTCGCAGAAGGCCGTGGTGTTGGTAGACAACCTAGAGCGGTAATTAGGTTAGCTTATTAGGCAAAGGAACATGTGGCTAGTTTACCAGCTGGTCTTGGTCGCCGGAGATGCAGGGAGACGGCGCCCTCAGCGAGTCCACCCACCTTGTGGCAACAGACGCGATTGAGTTGTATTGCACGCTCTATGCCGTCCTCCTGGGCACTATTGGCGACTCGGTATAGAAGGCACGCGCCACCATTCATTCATGCCTATCTGACGTCCGAGATGGACAAGGACGGCAAGGCCGCCGGGATACAAAGCCGACGATTGACCTCTGTTCCGTGGCGATCAATGGGTCATTGTCCTGCTTCACAATGACCCTCGGCCGTCCTGATTCAGCCTTCGAGGCCGTCACGGCAGACTTTATATTACTGAGCCTCCGGGCCGTCCTCATCTTCTATCGCCTGCCCACGATGCTCCTCCCAAAGACACAACAGCCTGTCGTAGAAGCTACTGGACACACACCGCAGGCTCTGATTGTCCTTGGCCATCACCCAGTCCGAAGCATAGTTCATGCTTTTGTGCTCCTCGAAGCGGTCCTTTATCCTGCAGACCCAGTGCAAGCTGTTAATGTCGCTGGTCATCTCGACCAACCTCGCTCCTGCGTGTATGCACGATGCTAAGATGCGGACTTGCCACGACCCGTCGCTGCGCAGCCGCGCATCGACAAGGCCTAGCCGCCAGACGCCTCCTCCCAAATTCCTCTTGCACATCAATTGCATTCGGGGCACGCCGTACGATGTGTCGAGGTCGCCGATGGAGAAGAGACGCACGTGGTCGTCGTAACTGCCCGTCACGACCAGTCGACCGCCATCCGCAGTCAGATTCGGGAGGGGCAAGATTGCCGTCACACCTGCTTCGTGTTGACCCTTGATAGTCACAGATGCACGCGGCATGCCGAGGTTCCATGACGCTTCTACGCTCGAAGCGTATTGAGCATATTTGAGCGACGAGTCATCTCCGCCGCAGTATATCCATACGGGCACTTGATGCACACCCGAGGCCGCCGTCGTAGACGGAGCCGAGAAAGCAATCGACCACGCTTCCAAACTGTTGCCAATGTCCAGCTCGGTATAGTGCTCGATGGTCCAGTCTTGATTCAAGTGCAGCAACATCGCATCACCGTTGGAGGTGGTTGCGGCAATCGTGTACTCAAGCACAGGATGCCAGTTGCACTGCAGAAACAGGACATGACTTCCCATATCCTGGCAGCTGCTGGTGGCAAGATGATATAGTTTGCCTTGAGACGGATCCAGCCTGAAAATGGCCAATGTACCAGTGCTGGACACGGCGGCCAGGATACCCGGATGCTTGTTTAGTTGTGGGTGGAAACGCAGGTCGAGGAGTGCGGACGGCTGCGAGACGGTATGAAGCTGATCACTGACGACGGCTAAAGTTAGTCAATTCAACTGAGAAACGTTGATTGGCATCAGTCTCGATTTCGCGGGACTGACAGTTCGTCGCCATCAATGCGGAACATGATGAGGCTGCCCTCTCGGCTTTGAGGCTGCCCCGAGCCCAGACTCTGGCCGTCCTCAACGTCCAGGATGAGGTTGTACGTGCCCACGACGAAGTAGGCGGTATCCGAGGGACAGAATTGCAGGCAACTCGGAGGCAAATCCAGAGTCAAGGACGCCTTGGACGAGACCGGCGACTGTGCGTCCATGACGTCGAGCGCTTTCCCCCACAGAGGCAGGAGGCTTCGGGGAGGCTGAGAGGGATGCCGCCAGGGGGTGCTACATTAGGGGAGACTCGTACACGAACGATATCGCAGAAAGATATGATTTCAGATGCACATGTGGCAGCCCACTTCTTCAAAGGCGTCAGCTACGAATCACTACCCGCCTACTATGTCTCTGGGCTGTAAAATTGATTTTGAAGCCAATAATTACCTTGCCTCACGCGCTGCGAGTCCTCAGCCTCCTTCCGAGTGGTGTGACGTGTGATCATCGGTCATTGCGGAATCCGCCGTCCGAACGGCTCAAGAACGTTTTAGTTGGCAACCTGCAGAGACGGACGGCGAACTCGAAGGTCATCTATCCAAGCTGAATCCGACGCCGAGCTGGTCGGCCAGGATTGATCGAGCTTGAATTCTCGAGTCCACGCATGCGCTCACGCAGACAATTTGCATCCGGGAGGCCCAAGCAGGGTGATGCGCGTGCACGTGCATTGTACCGAGAACCTCGCCCGTCACCCGCTATCCCCTGATCCTGCGGTTTCCGCTACCGCGTTTGCGGCTCACCTCCCACAGATAGCCACCAATCAAAGGCCCTTCGCGTCTACCCACTAGCTAGCTAGTCAACTGCCAATGCACATACTTGATTCTCTAACATGTTCGGCAATTATTTGTCACTAGTCAGCAGGGCCGCCAGTTAGTCTGATAGCAATTAGCTAAGAGTTGAGCAACAAAGACGCTTGGCCTGCTACGAAGGTTGGGAACTTTAACTATCCGGACCAGAAAAAGTAACTCGGCTTACATAGCACTGTATCCATCTCAATCGAGTAATACAGTACAATTCTGTAAATTTTGCCTAATTAGGAAATGGAGTTTTCAACATCTTCCTCTAAGTCTTCCACCCAATCTTCCGCGCTTTTTTCAACGCCTTCTTCCACGCCCGGAATGGCAGGAAAACAAGGCTTTGATTGACCCAGAATAGCTTCAATGTCCAAATAAAGATCTTATCTTTCCTGGTTCGTTAATTCGGGTGGGGCACTTCCCTCTTTATATAGATTGTTGTCACGCAAATAAAGCACCCATTGGATGTTAGGCAGCCGTTCCACAAGCGCCGCATGCTATTGTTTATCTCCCACTGTTCTCGAAGCCGAGCCTCGTTCTCTTCGTTCCACAAGGTCACTTCGGCATTATATGCCTTCGTCTGTGCCTCAGTCTCATTGGCCCATATATAACAAGGGCCTTTGTGATGGTATGCAAAGCAGGCCCAGAACATAAAACTCCTTGCCTTTCCAACGTTGCCGCACACAATGCTGAGAATACGCTTCCCTGGGCAGGCGCCACACGCCGTTTTCCCCGCATTGAGCCAAGGATAACAGAGGTCTCATCGCTCCAAAAAACCTTTCTCCACTGTTCTAAAGTTCAGTCTTTATGTTCCCAGGCGAACTGGAGCCTTCTGATTCGTTGGAGCTTATTCAGCCCTGGCTTTTTTGTGTGCTTGACACTCGAGTAGCCTGTCTTTTTGAGCCGACGCCATAGGGTCATATGACTGAGCTGTATTCCATAGACCTTCTGGACTGCCTCAGCTAGCTGTGATAGGCTAATATTGCCTCGTGGTGCTATTTCGAGTTAAGGTTGAAATAACTTTCTTTCCAACGGCTTCATTGACCAGTTTGGGCCTGCCGCAGCGTGGCTTATTGGTCACATAATCCTGCAATACAGGCATGCCACGCTCAAAGCCACGCATTTTGGCCTTTTTAAGAAGGTCAAAGAAGGTGCTTTTCTTGATCCCAGTCCGCTTGATGATCTGATTGGTCGGAAGGCCCTGATTCCAAAGTTCTAGAGCAATGTCTCTTATCGCTAATGTATGCTCGATTGGGCCAGCTTTGGCAGCCATTGCAGCCATTGTCTCCTTACTGGTCGAATGAACCTCTTCATCTTCAGGCCTGGAGGCAGAGGCAGCAGAGGCAGAAGGTCGTTGCGTGAGGTCAGCGGCTTTGTCAGCAGCTCGGGAGCTCTGATTGGTCGGCTGGTAGGCTGGAAGGTCATATCTCTCGTCGGTTGGGATACCAGTACGTAGGTTTCCTCGCGCTTGAGCTCTAGTCTGCACCATTTTGGTTGGTCTTGACTTAATTTGATGATTTACGTTTGTAGGGATATCCTGCCATACAAATTAGTAGGGAAAGAGCTTTCTAACTAAGTATTGTAGGTCAAATACAGTGCCTAACTTCATAAAGAATTATTTAACACTGTAATGGTGGGGCCAAATAACATTTTCTGGTCCGGATAGTTAAGTTCCCAACCTTCGTATCTGTTGGCGGAATAGAAACCTCGAGCCGGCCACATGGAGCCTTTTTACTGGACGCGACGGTGGCTCGCCAGCGTACAAATCAGCTGCAGAGACGGCAATCCTTGAGCCTTCAATCGGTTTTTCGCTGCCCGCCGCCGACGACCACGACGAGTAGAGAGCAGACGAGCACGCGCATCATCCATCTGCCGTCGAAAGGGCGGTGGTATGAGGAGCTGTTGAGCAGAAAGAAGGGAGAGTGAGAGGAAGAGAGGGAGAGAGAGGAGGGGTCAAGAGGACGACGACAACGGCGACGACCAAACGCGGCTCCGGCGAGAGGAGCACACCCGGCAGAGCATTCCCCTTCCCCTTCCCGTCCTGACGAGACAACTACCAAATGGATGCCACGCAACCGGCCCCCGGCGCCTTGAGCTGGCGGGTGAGCTCGCATCCCATAACGCTGCTCACTATGCTGGCCTTTCGCATCTGTCAGTCTCCCTTCCCCTCCCCGGCTGAGGCAAAAGAGAGGCTGACTGAAAGATCTCGCGCGCGCCAACAGCGAGCGTCTTGATCTACTTCCTCGGGCTCTGGGTCATCAAGAGCATGTGCGTTTTCCCTTCCACTTCCCTTCCTTTCTTTGCACCCGCGCAACTTTTGCGACGTGCGGCCGGCTCGACGGTGGAGCGGCCAACGTTCGACTATTCAGGCGGACGGACGGGGCTGACCGGGCGACGGACGTGCTCTCCTAGGATCATGATCTTCATTATTACCATCCTCCTCCTCGCTGCCGACTTCTACTTTCTCAAAAATATTGCCGGCCGGCGTCTTGTTGGCCTGCGCTGGTGGAACGAGGTCGACCCCCAGACCGGCGACTCCAAGTGGGTGTTTGAGAGCAGCGACCCGGCCGTGCGCGTCATCAACGCCACCGATTCGCGCTTCTTCTGGCTCGTCCTCTACGTCCAGCCCGTGCTGTGGCTCATTATGGCCATCTTGGCCGTTATACGCCTGCAGTTCCTGTGGCTCCCGCTCGTTGGTAGGTGCTTTAGCCATCAACAGCCACCCAACTCATCTTAACGTGCCAAACACGCCTCGCTGACCAAGTCCATTCTTCAAGTCATCGCCCTCATCCTCACCATCATGAACACCCTTGCCTTTTCCCGTTGCGATAAGTTCAGCCAGGCCTCCAATCTTGCCGGCAGCGCCATCGGCACGACCAACTCCGCTGGCAGCATCGCCAGCTCCATGGTCGGCCGCTTCTTCTCGCGCTCCTAGCGCCTCCACTCGGAAACATCGAGACCAAACCAACTAAAAGGTCGGAGGAAGGGTCGGTCATGACGCTAAGCAGACTGAGCATACGGAAATCAATATGTCGGCGCGTTGCCTTGAGCGTCCAGACACGGGTTCATCGGAGAGGGCTTTTTCCATCAAGTAGGCAGACGAGGTGTTGCAGACGAGGCATGGCTCAGCAGCTGATAGGCGCCTTCTACATCGTGAACAACCGTCGTCGCGAGTGTCAACTCTTGAGTAGACCGCCAACGAGGCCGCCGACCCCAAGCATGTACGATTAGGCTCTCATGCGACATATACCACATTGAGAACGAACACCATATCGTAATGCCTAGACGGCTGGACTCGATTTTCAGACTCTTTCCTGCCTTCATGACTGTTGTCTGCTACATGTGTTACCGTCGTGAGCAGAAACGCTTGGGAAAAAAAGGGGAGGGCACCGCGCACGCAACCAAGACATCGACGGGACCGGCCTGTCGCTCGCACTCGTGCAGTCCATCGCATTGCCGACAGAGAGGCGCACGACAGCCAGAAGGAGCCTTGCAAAGGGCATGGGCCACCGTCGCCGAAACTCCAGACACGACAGCTCACTCAAATGCGCCTTCACCTGCCCATCAACTTTACAAACTCCTTTCCTCAACAGGCAAATGCAGCAGAACCATGGGCCTACTTCCGGGCGGCACGTTCGATTTCGTCGTCCAATTGTCGTTCTTCCTCGAGACGGCGGATTTCTTCCTCCGTCATGCCCTCTTCAACAAGATGTGCGACACTGCTTGGCACGGCGCGGCGCGTCGACCCGCGGTCCTCAAAGCCGCCAGCTTCGGGAGGTAAACCGTCACTGGCTGTCTCCGTGCCGGGTTGCTGCAGCGCGTGGGCAGGTCTGTATTGGCCATTTCTCTGAGAGACCGAGTTAAGAACCGGTGGTACAGTAGGTCCTGGGGCGGATGAGCTCACGGGAACCTGTGGAGAAGCCTTTGCGTTGCCGGAAAATGGAAAGCCTGGTGAGTCGGCAAGTCGCTTTAGGGGCACTTCTATGCCGTCTACTGAGACAGTGGACTTTTGATGCGTGACGGCGCTACCCAACTCTTGCTTTTGAGTGCGGCGGCGGCGCACCAGGAACCAGATCAAGCCGGTGAGTCCAAGTATAGCCACGAGAGATACGCCGACAACAATGCCCGCAATGGAACTGGTCGAGAGAAGAGGACCATAGGTGCCATTAGTCATTCCATCAACGGCAGTGCCATCGACGGTGGTGTTTTGAGCAGCGGCGCCGCTCGGAGTGGTGCTACTCGCAGCACTCGGGGAAGTGCCTCTAGAGGCGGTCTGGCTGGAGTGATGAGATGTTCTAGAGGGAGCGACCAGTGACGTGAACCAAGTCAATTGTGGCGAGGGAGTCATCGAGATTGAGTAATTGGCCAAAGCACCAGGGCTATCAAGGGGTGGACAAGATGGAGGATAAGCAGAAGCTGTCGGGGATGTTGAGATATGTGCTTCTCAAGAAGGGCTGCAGGAGATGATAGAGCGGCCTGGTAAGACGATGGATAGGTAAAAACAGGCCAGCGAACCAGCGCGAGTGATAGGGATGGGCGGATGATCGGCTAATTAGTTCATCGCAGAAATGACCAGGGAGGGCGTGCAGCCAGCGAGGTGAGAAAATGAGAAGCTATGCGGGCGCTCGCGCAGCGCGCTCGTGGGAAGCACAGCCCCGGCCTCCTGGTCAGATTTTCGTCGAACACTGGCAGCTAGCGGTCCGGAAGGAGGAGCTGGAGGTTACTATGGACGAGGGTGAGCGGTCCAAGGCCCAGGGCGGGCCAATGCGTGCGGAGGCGGCGGGAGCAGCTTGATGAGCTGCCGAGACGATATGTGGCCGAGAACGATGCGGGTGCGTGTGCGTTGTCTCCGGCGAACTTCACGTAGCCGCTCCATGGTTGAGCCGCCTCTGCGCCTGACGTCCTTGACGCCCTGTCGTCGCCTGTGTTTCTGGCCCCCTTCAACCGCCCCTGCCGGCTGGCTGCTAGTCTTCCTTTGGCTCGCCTGGCTGGCTGGGCCATTCATGCCGCCGACCAGCAGCTCGCGCTGGCTCTGGCTGGCTCAGCGGCGGACGGACGGCATACGGCAATGGAACGGACGGGCGCCCCAACGGCCGTGGTTCGCGATAAGTTCCAAAAGATGCGTTGTTGAGTATGAGTGACGGCCGAGCCTCAACCACCAAGTAGTGAGCATTTCCATGCATGAAGACGCGCGGCTTGTTTTGTAGAGGCAAGCATGGCGGGTGGTTGTGGGAGCTGTCGAGGAGGGCGGCCCCGTCTTGACTTAGCTCCTTTCCTGGGCCCCAGCCCGGTCTGGCCAGGCCTACTCCTCCTACTGTCATCATGCATTGAGGATCCAAGATGTCAATCCCATCACTTCGTGGCCTGCTCTCTACGGTGCGTAGCATGTAGGGAGGCCTGTGAGAGTGAATGTGGATTCGACTACCGCAAAAAAATGATTTCTCTCCGTGACCGCGATGTGCAGCGCCCTTTTTGAACACACGGCGCCTGCGCCTGTGCATGTGCGTGCCGCGTGACCCAAACCCCTACCGTCGTCCGCCTGGTGCCTCAGGCACCAAGTGCGTCCGCAGTATTCTCAGAATACGATTGAGGAAGGAGGCTTTTGACGAAGGTAATAGTTACACAAACGGGTATAGTTACATGCGCAAGGCCACGTACCCATCACGAGCTTAGACTTCACTCGGCCCTTTATGGGCAAATCAGCGTGTCGCAGCCGAGAAGAAAACAAAGAGTCGATATCCGCCTTGCCTGCTGGCTACTAGGCAAATAGTCAAGTGCCCAGTGATACTTTAAGCAATAAGCCTACGACCTGCCCTGTTTTGCTCCAATATCCGCTCGCCTATCCGTCTGCTTCTGCATGTTCAAATGTCCATTCAACATGCACGTTGCAATTTGGGTCAGTCAGCGCGACTCGATAGCACCACAGCCATCGTTACGATTCATACTCTCGTGATTCCGTCATCGGCATCCCTCACATCTATCCGGCGGGCATACTGAAGTCTTTTACATCATCCCACAGAGCGAGTGCGTCTCCATAACGACCGCCGTCGTCCCCAACTTCCTCCACGTAAACAGTGAACGCCTTGAACACGGACTGCAAATCAAGATTAGGGCCAGCAAGGAAGACAACGCCGTCCGAAAAATAGTATCGAGTCACCCTGTCTGTCTGCCTTCGACCCCTTGAGCATGATCCGTGAGAATTGTCAGCCGCCCTGCTCGTCGTTATGCAAACGTCATGGATATCTCCTTCTCCTTGCCCAGGTCATCATCATCTGAGTCCGCCCATGGGTCTGTTATAGACACGTTCGGTACTGTCTGCGAGGATCTCATCGTCGGCCGGCTGGATCCCTCATCCTTGGGCAACCTGATGTGCTGCTGGTGGTTTGCTTCATCAAGTGATTGGTCAAATGACATGAAGATGTTATCCTCCGACGGTCTCGTAGTGCATGTTGCATCATTCTCACTTAGCCGGCCGCTAGCTAGAGCTTCAACGCTTCTTGTTTCCCGCAGCGCGCTTCGTCCGTCCGCCACCGATGGTGTCACCGAGGACAAGATTTGACCAATGTCGAGTTTCATCGGCGGTAACGTCGACTTGATCTCCTTGACCTTTAGTTCCTCGTCCGCGCTTCCATAGTACGTCTCTGTAGCAAGTTCTGTTCGGATGGCGTCCACGTCGAAGAGCACGCCCGAGCCATTAACTTCCTTCGCCGCCTCTTTGCTCGTTTCTTTGCCCATCGAGTCCTCGTACACCTCCCATTCTTGCCTTTCTGGCTTCTTGCGTCGTCCAAAGATACCAAACCGGACGCCCTTTCTGGCCTTACTCTCCTTTTCTAGCTCCTTACGTGCCTCCTCTATCTCATTGATCAGCTCCCTTTGGCGTTCCTGGTGGTTTTCTGGATCCGGATCCTCAATCTCCGTAAACTCCTTATTCTCCACCGTCCAACCGCATTTCATGAGTAGCGTTGGCATCGCCTTTCGATATTCCATGTGGCCTGCCACTAGATCCGTCACGTCCATGTTCCCGATCCAGGGACAATCCTCGATCGCCGCCAGCCCGGCGACGCGTCGAATACCGCCGTTGGTCAGCCTAAACAGGTAGCCGAGGATCCAGTCGTTGCGGTTGTATCCGTTCACGAACCGCCCGCACACCACCGTCCTCGCCCTGACGTACTCTTCCTTCTTCACCACAATCGGTGATCCGAAGAGATAGACGTTCTGGATCAAGCCGTACGCACCCTTCTTAGCCAGTTCTTGCAAGCACGAAAATATGACTCGGGCTCCGAGAGAATATCCGACCAGCGTGATTGGCCGGGTCCCCAGGCTGCGCTCCAGCAAAGAGTCGGCCAAGATAAGGCCGGCAGCCGTCGCGCGATCCAGTGAGACAGCCCAGGGGTTGTCGATGAGATAAGACAGCTTGGTCAGCACAATCGGCAGCTGCAAGGCCGCCATGAGGCTGACCAGGATGGTGCTGCCGAGGATTTGCTGCAAGCCTTGCGTGAGAGCCTGTGCCATAAAGTTAGCCCACGAGGCGTGTGTGCTGCAGTGAGCCTCATTGTTGTCGGCACTCCCTACCTCGGTGGCCAATATGTTGATGGTGTCACCCATGCTGCGTAGCATTTCTGGCTCCCACAAAACCGAGTAGATATCGCCCATGATGGGGTCTACCGTACTGAACGGTAGCCGAACGTCATCCACCTTGCCTGTCAGCCAGCCGGAGACGGTCACGATCAGATTGACTCGCTTCTTATTGTGTAGTGGACGATACTCGAACGTCTTGACAGCCCCGGTTCGCCTATTAGCCGCTCTGCCGCCGATGATGCTGCCCGAGGCGGCGGCCCCGGATGTGATAATGGCAGCACCGCCCGCGCCAGCGAGGAAGCTGCTCGTTCCAGTGACACCGATAGTTGTGAAACCGGCTGCCAGCCCAGCACCGATAACCGGAGCCAGAAGGCCAGCAGAGAGCCCGATGACGAGGCCACCTCCGACAGTGGCGAAGCCCATCATGATATATCTTCTCGTCTGCGCCATCTTTCTACGTGATTCCATGTGCTCATCCTCGTTCCAATTCTCCTTTTCGGCCGCCTGCCGCATCTCCAAGGCGTCCGTGATCCTCTTTTCAAACTTGCAAATGTCAATCCACGAGATGTTCAGACTGGCCCCGACGCCTTCGAGAAGCACCCGCGATCGCGCATCGTAAATAGAGTCGGCAATGAGGATCAGGAAAAGATCGCAGAGGACGGTCCAGCGTAAGTCGATATCGATCTTGTCCGTCTTGGGCAGTTGCGATGGTGTCTGGGCCTCGGGTACCCCAGAGCTTTTCCTGGCTTTGTATGGCGGCGTCGATTCGGTCGCCCTCTCTTCCATTGCGCTTGCTGGTGGGGAGAGCGACATCGGAGACGAGTCCCCTTGAGATGCACCATCGGCTGTGACGCTTGTTTGGCCCATGGGATTCTGCAATCTCGAATTCGCGTGAAGCACTGGAGTCAGATCCCCCGGCATCACGCCGTGCTCCAAAAGCTGTTCAATCATGACCTGCTCAGCCACGCTGATGTCCATGTGAGAGTATAAGCGAATCATCATCTTCTGTCCCCACATCTTGACGGCTTCGGCTGCCGTTTGGACTTCTTTCTTAGTCTTTTTAGTCATCTCCACGCCTTCGGCTTCCTTGACTAGCTTCGCAATCTCAAGGCGGGTTACTCCAACATATGCTATTCTCTGACCCTCGGTCAAAAGGTCCTTCGTAGCCTGCATCTGAGACAGGGCATCGCGAGCTTCTTCCTCGCCCGCCATGCTCGTTCCGTTTCCTTCTTGGAACAGGTACTGGGTGTTCTCATCCATACTTGTCGCTGACTCGGCGTCTTCGTCCGTAATGACCCACGTATAGCCCTTGCCGGCACCTCCAAGTCCAGCGGACCCATACTTTTCGTCTTCTTCGTGGTATTCCCGCGCAATGAGGCGATTTTCATCATCATACATGTCATATCTAGCAAAGGACGGCATTGTTTGCCACCCTTGATCTTCATCTTCGGCATTCTCCTCTCGCTGCGTAGACAGCTGCTGATGAGAAAACTCCGAGAGTCCGAGACCGCTTTTTGCGTTTGTGGATATGCTAGGCTCTTGCTTGTGTCCAGCTTTGGAATCATCCGCAATCGTCTTAGGTGAGCTGGGAAGATGAGGAGACTCTTCTGCGCAGGATGTCCTGGCGACGCTTTCTACTCCGGCACATGTGCTCGTCTTCGGCATGGTATATGAAGCCTCTGTGCTAGTTACGCCAGAGTTGGGGCCCAAGACCGTCGACAAAGTGGCAAAAGTAGTTGCAGTCCCATGTTCTGATTGACCAGCGATCATCGCTCTGGGACCTGAGCCTGATCGTGCAGGAGAGAGCGCGGCCGAGTCTGATAAAATAGCAGGTTGGGTATCCTCGAAGGCCGCTTCGTCGCTATCGCTCTCAGCCCTGGAGCCCTCATCTTCCGACTCCGGTGTCGACTGCGATGCGAGAGCTTCGTCCTGGACCGTTGGTACTTCAGTCTGAGCCGCCGCCACCTTCGGGCTGACCGTGCTCTTGCACGTCTTAAGACCCTCGCTCGCGCTGGGATTTCGGGCGACGGTGTGCTGTTCACAAGAAGGATAACGGAGAATTGGTAGGCCAAACTCGTCGGCATCCAGTTGAGCCGCAGGTACGGACGTTTGATAGCTCTCGAGGGCGGAGGCATTCGACCTTGCATCATTCTTATTGCTGCTGCTATTCTTGTTGTTCTTGCCGTCCATGGTGAGAAGCCCAGACCCGTGGCTTCCACGCCCGCATCCGAAAGACTTACATAAACAGAGATCAAATGAGATGCGACAAGTTACTGCGATAAGACACCAAAGAGTCGCGTGCGGGTGGCGGAATAAGATAGCCAGGTGACGAGGATCGTGGAGCGGCGAGACACTCGACCCGATCTCCTTCAGGGTTGGTTAGTCATTAGCTAGCTACAGGGCGGACTGGCGATACCCGAACGCTACTTACCTATCTGGGAAAGTCACCGCCGTTAGACTGTTTTTCGCGAGGTCGATGTTGGGTAGTGTGGTCGAGATCTCAAATCGCCTCCTCACCTCATCCCATGGGGCATACTATGTACATTTATGATTACAACCAAAGTTGCTTGCTAGAGTCTGGTTTGATTTTCTGGTAGCTGACGCGTTATTTACAAGTGGGACGTGTGAATTATTATAGCCTGCGTACTGACAAAATTTGGGTGGGTTAGATGAAGCGAAAAGGCCCGGATACGAAGTAGGTAGCTATTGCAACCAATCCGTCCAATATCTATCAGTTTACATCCCCACTTCGAGTACCTGGCGACATGCTGATGGATCAGAAGCCCAAGAGCCGGCTTTCTTCAGTGGCAGACCTGCTGGCTCAGAGTCAGTATGATGGGGACAAGGTAATGGCCAGTCAAGGCGGTAGTACGTGTACATCTCAAGTCCAATTGGCGCCGTGCGTGTAACCATGTGAGCTTCTCATCGCCAAACTCGCGACGAGTCGTTGTTTACGTATCGCATCATGCGCCTGCGTAACGTGCAAATGAGTGAGCAGTTAACCGACATAGCTCGCGCCGTCGCCAGTCGCATCTGCTATTTGTACGCTTTGAACTTTTCTGCCCGTCGTGTTGTCGTCGCCCTTGTCCTTCCTCCTCCGTCGCTTCGTAGTCAACGAGTCATCTGCCGGTGTCTCTATATTATCTGTTCTCTTTTCCTGAAGGTTTGTTCGCGTTTTTTTGGGCTTTTTGACGGATAACGGGTTTGGACCTTTCGGTCCTCGTTTCTTCTTGTGCTTTGGTTTCGTCGTAGCCCCACTACAACCATTGATGATGCCTTCAACATAGGTCGGCTGTGACACTTCGGCTCCTTTTTCCTTCTCCTCGTCAAAACGCTTCCTCTTTCCGAGTACTGTCTTGATCTCCACTCTGAACTTGCTCCTCTCTTCCCGTGCGCGAGTCTGGACACTCTCGTCGGACATGGGCTCAAGAATCATGACGCTCCGTCGAATGTAAATCAACGGCACTCCTCGAACGTATCGCAGCATACGCCTGACTTCTTGACTCTGACTTGCCACCGCATATCGATGCTTATTTTCTCCTTTGCCCTTAGGGTCCACTACAGATAGCAAGCACTCCGCGGTGCTCAGCGGTTCTGGATAATTATCAGGATGGTGACCACACCGTCGACGCTCGCATGCTTTGGCAGCCTCAATAGCATTGTCGACGCCCGGCTCGTGTTTGCGCGCGTACAATTTTCGAATCTCGCATTGGGTAATCACTGAGTCGTTAGCTCTCTATCCCGCCAGTTGTCCATGGGCTCATTTGATGTACTTGGTTTCACTTTGCCATGTAGTGTTCGTTGCAACGCGGGTTCGAGTTCCATTTTGAATCGGCATGAATCCAGAATTATATCAGCGTCCACTATGTATTGTCCCATTCCGTCAGCTGAAGTATGGCCCTAAAGGTTTCGTGCAATTTACCAAGAACTTGATATGGTTCACGAAAGCCAAACGTCATGGAGAATTGCTCCATGAGCTTTCGATATTTTTTAGAGCATTTTCCTCTCATATTCAGTCGAATGCTGAAGATAATCAAAGATTTGAGAGTCCACGTTGCCTTGTAGGCGTGATCGTTTAGAATACAGTTCCAGGAACGATATGCAGAATTCTGAGAAATATTTTTCTTATCACTGTCGTTTACACAAGGTATGTGATAAGCTTTGCTGACAAATGAGTAATACCTATGCATAACGAATTCAGGGAGACTATATTTATGTACGAAGTACAGTTGAGAGGGCCTAATTAATCGGCCCCCCTTATCAGAATGCATTCTCTGATGCGAATGAAGAGCTCGCGGCGAGTTCAGCGCGCTTGTTTTGCTCTATCGGTTCTACGAGGGGTAGGCAAAGTCATTACTAGTGCCGGTTCACTACACATAGTATTGTGGAACCGAAGACGAATTCTCGAAAAGTTAGGCCCATGCACGGCTTCCTTACGGAGAAGTCGCCTGGATGACATCAAACGAATATATCATGGCATAGCCGTGAGGAGCAGGAGGGCTGGAAGGAACATTATTTCAATACCGTTTTTTTTTGGGCCGGCTGGGTATAGTTGATCTTCCACTAAGTATGTAAGATGAAGAAAGAAAAAGCTAGGTTCATGGCAAGCCTTTCCAGCTGATGGCTTCCTGTTGCGATGTCATTCTTCATTTTCCCTGTTTGGCATGAGATGACAAGAAGTTTGTGTGTTAACAGGAGTTAGGATGAAGTATTGGTGTCGTAAATTCCGACTCTTCCTCATCGGCAATTCCTGGTAAATTTGGGAGTCAATGATACTGTTTCTTGGCACGAGATTGAGACAGAACCCTGGGCTCATTATTCGTTCTCAACGCACAGGGCGGCGACAACGCTAATGTCATCTATCTTGCCTGTAGATTCTATTATTAGCATTGCTCCGGATACAACTTAAAGCTTGGTATGAATTGTGTTGACAAACCCCCTTCACTCGCCAGGCCCTCTTCTATGGCATGCTCCATGAACGGGCTTTCCGCGAACGGATCCATCGCAATGGCTTTGGCTGCCATGACGAGCTCCTGAGAAGTAGCTTTCATGCCTCCATTGCGGCCGCCCGTGCGTTCAACAGCGGGACGAAGGCCTTTCGGGGATTCCCAATTTGCGATGCTTTGAACAACGCATGCGACAATCTCGTGTTCCCACAGATTATCTATAACACCGTCACTCATGGCGAGAACAACGTCCCCAACCTCCAAGTCCACTGCGTAAGTGACGGCATTTGCCTTTGGAGTATCCGGGCTATTGGTGCCCAGTTGGCGCGGACAGTCAAACCAATGCCACTGCTCCTTTGTTTTGTATACAACCTTCTGCTCTCGCGGCCGAACAACCATGATCTGGCCGTCACCAAGATTCGTCACGTAGAGTAAGGGAGTAGTTTGGCCGTCGAAAGTTCGGAAATGAAGTTGAGCACCACAAGCCGTCGTCGTTCCTTGCCAATCGTGCCGCACAGTGGCCTGGAGAGTTTTCTCGTATGCCATTTGGAGTGTGGCCACGGGATCTGGATCAGAAAAGGATGCGAAAGAGAGGACATTCTGCTCTTCAGCTACAGCAGCAGCCCAGAAATGCAGTATGAGTCGCGACCATAGGCTTGAAGGTAGTTAGTTTTATTGCACGGCACGTTAGTCGAGCGGGCGGCAAATGTAGGCTTACCCGGCATGGCCGCGAGGGCGAGCTGCCCAGGCACCAACTCCATCATTGGCGCAGAGGAAGAAGTCGCTGGCGTAAACAGCGTCATCACCATTTGTAAAGCCTCTCAACAGCTCACCATCGACAAAGCCTCGACGATCTCGGCTCCTGTCGTGGGTGCTTAATGGGTCTGAGAAAGAAGCAGAGGGGGGTGACAGGAAGGGAGGGGGAAAGGGTCGAGGAGGCCGCTTCGCAAATAAGCCAATGCCGGTCTGGAAGCGAAACGGCAAACGCGCGGACTTGGTACGGGGGTCGGAGAGAGACGAAGACGATGTCAAAGCGCAGCGCTGGTCCAGCCAGAGCGGGCCGATGAGGTGGCGCTGTCGCGGGAAAAAAGTCGGGATAGCCGCCGGCACCGCAGCGTGTGGCAGGCGCATGCCTCCCATGAACACCGGCGTCAAACCGTGGGCCTCTTTGGCGGGCGGGCCAGGGTGTTGTCGGCGGATTGGCTCATGAGAGCCATTGGCTGTTGGTGGTGGTGGATTTATTTACGTCGTGAAGCACGTGTCTATGCACGCGCGCCATCCCGATAGGGCAAACGACGCGGGAGCACGCGCTAATCGCATCTCCCGGTTCAGTCGGCTATCTCACAAGCCAGCAGGTTGTCGAAAGGGGTTCGGGACCGTCAATTCAGGCCGACCCTGTCCGCAGCACCATCATGGGTGCGCGTATGTTTAGGACTTCCGCCGCTCCCTCTTCGTCATGTTCCCAACCGGAATTCTCCTCCACTCCCTCTGAAGCCTGGGTTGGCCCTCTCCCCCAGGTCCGGCGCGTCCGACGCCCGCAAGCCGTCATACGAAGGATCGTGAAAAGCCAGGGAAAACTCCCGCGGGAGAAAACCTGGCGAGGTTGGGTTCATGAGTAATACCTTTCGGCGCAGTTGGACCGGTGAGGTGTTGCATCGGCGGCGACGAGGTTGGGCGGTAAGCCGCTCAATCGTGGCGAATGAACGAGTTGAGCATTTTCGGGCGACAGGGAACCCTCCCAGGAATCCCGTCGCGGAAGCCGTGTGGTGTGTAGTCCTCGTTGTGCCCGGGGGAAGAGAGTGGTGCTGGTGATGTTGAGGTCGAGGGCCAGTTGGCTTCGCGGAGTTGTGGCGTGTTAATGTAGTATGTGCACAGAATACTGGCACTACCGAAATCTAACAGCAGCGAGAAGCTGAAAATTTTTTCGGGGGAGGGTTGACTTCGTTCCTCAAGCCATAGTAGCCGCACAAAGGGAGCAGGAATCGCACGTGATTTATTTGTCATGTGAGCGCGACGCCACCACGAAACTCAACGCCTTGGCCGTCTAGCCAATCAGAGCACAGTTCCGGCACGACGGATTTTCAGGGCACGAAGCCACACAAGCCCTGGCTGGCCAGACGGATCTGATATGAGGACCAAGGGGGTCTCGGTCGACTACCTGGCGGCCGGCGCGAACCGGCAAGCGGCCATCGCAGACTGGAGCTGCAACGGACTGGTGGCCTTTGGCGCCGACGTTAATGTCGCTCTATGGCGGCCTGATGTGAGTGAGCTGTACCTGTTTTGGATAGAGTGTGAGAAAGACGAAGGAGCACGGCGACGTGCTGACGACGCCACTCGACAGCTGTGCCCACCGACGGGCATCGAACGGCTCCTGAGCTGCCACAAGCATACAGTCAAGGCCGTCAAGTTCCTGCTTGAAGCAGACGGCGATGAGTCGAGCTATCTGCTGACAGGTGCGGACGACGGGACGCTCATCGTCTGGAAATCGACGGCCGGCGGGCTCGACTTTGCCATCCATCAGACGTGCCAAGAATATGCAGGAGCTGTCAACTGCATTGCCGAGGCTCGACCTTCCGTGGACACTCCGAGGTGGATCATCGTCACCGGCGCAGCCGACGCAAGCATCCGCACATGGAGCTTCGAGTCCGGCCAGCTTCTCCTCCGGCACACCGTCCATACCGCCCCCAAGTATTTTCCGCTCGCCCTCTCCCTTGCCATTCTGGATGGGACGCCAGCCACCATCGTGGTCGCCGCAGCTGGCACGAGGGATACCATCCAGGTTCTGACCGCCGACGCGGCAGCCGATGACCTTTTCCTCAGTCTGCAAACAACTCTGGTCGGCCACGAGGCTTGGGTCAGATCATTGGACTTGGTCCGGCAGGTCATGGAGACGGGAAAGCCAGGCCATGACCTTCTCCTCGCCTCAGCCAGCCAGGACAAGTACGTGCGCATCTGGAGGATCCACGAGGGTTTTGATCTGCCTGCTCTTCCTGCCTCGGCGATCAACGCTTCGGGCGAAGCCTTTCTGCCGGCCAAGTCGCCGTCCAACAAGGCGTATAGGTTCAAGGCGGCCGGAAGTGACTTTTCCGTCACTTTCGAGGCCCTTCTCCTGGGACATGAGGATTGGATTTACAGCGCGAGGTGGCATGCCCACCTTTCCGGCAAGCTCCAGCTGCTCTCGACCTCGGCTGACAACTCTTTGGCCATCTGGGAAGCCGATCCATCCTCGGGTATCTGGGTGAGCACCGTAAGACTGGGCGAGATTAGCCGAGAGCAAGGCGCGACGACAGCCACGGGCAGCACCGGCGGCTTCTGGACCGGCCTGTGGTCTCCCGATGGCCAATCTGTGGCTTGTCTGGGTCGGACGGGAAGCTGGAGGGTCTGGCAATACGACTCGATCCATGATGAATGGCGAGCTCGCGTCGCCGTCTCGGGACACACCAAGGCCGTGACGGGCATCACTTGGTCCAAGAGCGGTAGCTATCTCCTGTCCACAAGCTCGGACCAGACGACGCGCTTGCACGCCGCAGGCATGCACTTGGGGGGCGGCCCTTGGCATGAGATGTCGCGTCCACAGATCCATGGATACGATCTCAACTGCATCGACTCACTCGGCGACGGGCAGTTCGTGTCTGGTGCCGACGAGAAGCTCATGCGCATCTTCAGGATGCCCAAGGCTGTGGCTACCATGCTCGGGCCGGCGGCTGAGGTGGGTGAGACAGACGCAGGGCTTAGGCCCCAGGCCGCCAACATGCCCGTGCTAGGACTGTCAAACAAGGCAGTTGATATGTTTGATGAAGATGCGGAGACGCAAGCAGAGGAGGGCGAAACCACTGGCCCGGTCTACGCCGTCAGCAGGTCACATGTTGATATCCATCAGCCACCGCTCGAGGACACTCTTTCAAGGCACACGCTATGGCCCGAGGTCGAAAAGCTGTATGGACACGGTTACGAGATATCTTGCCTAGCCGCCAGCCACGACGGGACGGTCATTGCCAGCGCATGCAAGGCGAGCTCTTCTAATCATGCCGTGATCCGGCTGTTCGAGACGCATGGCTGGACCGAGGTCAAACCACCTTTGACGGCCCATTCCTTGACGGCCACACGCCTGCGCTTCTCCGCCGACGACCGTTTCCTCCTGAGCGTCGGCCGCGACCGCCAGTGGGCCGTCTTCGAGCGCGACCCGAATGAGCCGGCCACGTTCCGGCTACTGCAGCTGCAACCCAAGGGCCACAGTCGCATGATTCTGGATGCGGCCTGGGCGCCATGCGAGACGCCCGTTTTCGCGACGGCCGGGCGAGACAAGCAGGTCCGCATCTGGACGTCCGGGACGGCCGACACCGGCGCACGGCAGTTCACTCAGACGGCTGTCGTGGACTGTGCAGCCTCGGTGACGGCTGTCGACTTCTTGTCTCTCCGCGTAAACGGGCTTTTCGTGCTTGCCGTCGGCACCGAGGCCGGGCGCTTGAGCGTGTGTTTGGTCGAGGTCGAGGTCGAGGACGACGGCGACTGCAGTGGGGCGCCTTACCACTTGCCGCCTCCAGCCGAGTACGTGGTAGAACCTTTGTCGTTGTCCCATGCTTACCCTTGGATTCTGTCTGGGCTGACGTGTCGATGATCTCACTCAGGCTTGCCTTCCCCGGCACCGTGCTCCAACTGGCTTGGAGGCCGTATCCACGCGACCTCTCGCCGCCCGCCTGTCACTCGTACACGCTAGCCGCTGCAGGCGACGATGGCTCCGTGCGGCTCTTCACCTTGGACGAGGACTATTTGCGGCCTGCGGGCCGGAGTGACCCTGCAAAGGACCGACCCACGTGTGGGAAGGCTCTAGCCCGCAACGTTGGATGCATATGATATACCATCTAAGAAGAAAAAGTGCGTCGTCATGACGGAATATTTGAAGTATCGCGCGTTTCTTTTTCTTCCTTTTCATGGACTCCCGTCAAACCGTCCGCTTCCTTATTCTCTCTCCTTGGGCTGGCTGCTTTGGAGCATGGGTTTGGTGTGATCGTGTAGCCAAGTGCCATGTATTTTCGATGAAGGCCAACACCGCGATATGGCCGTCAGGCATAGATCTAACCAGGTCAAGACGAGAGCAATGAAGCAAGCCACGCATCATGCAGAATGACTCGACACGTGCGAACAAGGGGGCAAAGAGAAGGTACGTAGTAACAGGACAACGGAGAACGACACCTCCACCCTCTCCCTCACTCAAAACGCCCCTCCGGATAGACTTGGTCCGCTCGAGGATCAAGATGGATTGGGAAAAGAAAAAAAGGTCGTGGCGAGGCCGGGGCTTGTGGGCGAGCGTACTCTGAGGGAAATGTGGCTGCTGCTGATAATGTACAGACGCTGCACCTCACAGCTCCTTGTTATCCATGGCAGCGAGGAGAGCATCGCGGGCGCCGATGGCGGCAGTAGGCAGTGCGTCGCTACTGCTGCTGAGGACGCCGGCAGACATGTCGCGGACAGCGTCGCGGGCTGAGGCGGCGACGTCGATGTCCTCGCCGCGGATATAGTACCAGGCACGGCCGGCGAGGATAAAGACGTGGTGCGGCAGATAAAGAATGGCGGCGATGAAGGTCAGCCCGCAGAGGAGGAAGAGGATCGAATCTAGGAGGGTGAGGGAGCGGTATGCGCTCTACGTTAGCGATCAACAGTCTTTTCCAACTAGGTGAGCGGGCGAGGGTGGGCAGGGCTGAACGCGGCGCACAGATAGCAAACTTCTCCCACGGCGTGTGCATATACACGCCAAAGGTGACTTCGAAGTGATACTGCTTGCGGTGCAGCCAGCGCCTCAAGCCAGCCAGCACCGCCATGACGTAGGCTCTCCCTCCCAGCAGGCGCGCAACTCTTCTCCTTGAACCTTCAAGCCCTGTCACTCTCGCGCGTGTGCGTCGCCGCCGTGTCGCAAGGATTGGGAGGGCAGGCCGCCGTCACGATGTCGCGAGGGTACTGATTTGGACAGAGGGCGGAAACAAGATCGCTAGGGGTTATGAAGATGGTCGGTATATTCGAGGTAGGCAGGCCGCGGAGAAGGGGGAGGGTATAATGGACTAGTGAGATGAGGTCAGGGGGGACAACTGGAGGGGGAATCAACTGTTACGGGCTGGGGTGTGAGCCTAGGTTAGATATATTATGCTTATACGCCTTGTGAGCCTACGCTAGGCGTATTTCGCCTACACGCCTTACCTTATGTCTCTATGCATCACGCAGATTACGCCGCGAAGCATTAGGTCTCTACGCCTTACGCCTCCACGCGTCATCCATATGACGCCCTTCTCATGATGCTCCTATTCGGCTTCATCCTTCCAGGTCCTGGCCCTGAGTTGGTCATCGGCACAGATAGCCTATATAGACTCAGAGGCCGCACGCATCCAATTGTGTTGGTCTCATCCTCTTCATCAATCGCTGCTGCCCCCCACCCACATTGCATGCTCTGTGCACCCCCTCTGTCATCATATCAATAAGCATCCTCTAATCCTCAAGCATGGGGGGATCTGTTGACGGGGAAAAGGATTCGCAGACCTGGAAATTCGAGGTACATAGGAGAAGGGGATTTTGCAAATAAGGCTCAGGGCATTGGAGGTATCGGTGTTCCCCTAATCAGTGCATGCGTCTCTATGGCAAGCCCATACCTAACAGAATCAGAGTACCGTCCAATAAACGTATCTGCATCTTGAAAGGCCTCGGAACTCTGCGACTTTTATAACATCGCGTTCGCCACTGACGTTATCTTTATACTTGATGCCTGCGATCTCGATGCCAATAACCTCTGATAGCGATAATTTCCGGCTGCAGGAGCTATCGCCATTTTCTGAGCGCGTCGCGGCAAGATAGTGCGTTGCGGTAAGCAGCCTGTTTGGAAGGATATCTGATAAGCGCTATGTTTACTTCTTTAGTCGCATATAACACGATAATTTGATGCATATATGAAGGCTTTGCAGTTATGGTGGATAACTTCAATCTTACGGGCGATGTACGAAGGAATGTACCTCGAGTTTCCCGGTCAGCAATCCTTTTCCTGGTCAACAGGTTTCCCTTTAACGGCGAGACTGAGAGACAATATCGCTGGACTATCGATCAACTGTTTCATCTTGCTAAAGAAGAAGGAATTTAGCTGCCGAAACTTATGATCATGATTGCGAGGTGGCCTTGTTGAATGCCCTTGCAAAGACTCTTGACAAAGCAGTTCATCTACTCTCTGTCGTTGGCACGTTGGTGAAAATGTTCCTGCAAAAAGTTATTGGGCTTGTCTCTGAGGCTTTGCGGCTAGACGGCAAAGAAGCAAGGCACGGTCACCATGTCATCTACAGAGGAAGAATTGCCAGCGTCTTCGTACGCTGTAAAGGAGATGATACCGATTAATCGTGTCCTTCGTTTGACTTCACTTGAGCTGGACGAGATCAGTCATCTTCTGCGACAATGCCCAGACAATTCGGTTCATCACCTCCGAAATTCCGAAGATCCGTTTAACTGTGCGGGGAATGCTCGCGACGCCCTCGCGACCCCTCACGACCTCAATGCCCCTAAGCGACTCTCTCCTTTGATCTTCGCCGCACGTGCGATGATGAGCTTCGACCAGGAGGAGCATTGACGATGATAACCTCCCACACCAGCCTGTTGAGCGCCGCAACCTGTGACTAAAAGGCCTCGTTAGGGAGGTTGTAGAAGAGGATCCTATCGATACCGACGCATCAGAAATCTCGAGTTTGCAGGTTACGGATACAGAATTGGCATGCCCACAGTCCCAACTCAATAATTGCGGTCCTGGTCCTGAGCACATAGCTGGCCTTGAGCGTATGCCTCCCAGTGCGCAGACTCAACCCCAAATCCATTTGCAGGATTCCTATTGACGAGTCCAACCTTTCCCGGCGTTTTCAACGCTCGCGTGCCCTACCCTCTATCCTGACGGCAAGGCAAACTTTGTGGACCGTAGCCTGCGGAGCATCACGCACTTGGATTATCTTGCACATGCAATGAGATAGTAAGACGGACGTTTTTCCCGCCACAAGACATGGCCTTATGTCGCCCACAACACGCTATTGCGTGTGAAGGTCGGAAAGTGAAGTCAATATTTCATCAGGCAACACGAAGGCCGCCCATCAACCCCTTACGTGTACTGACCTAGAGGATGCCATGGCTATGCCTGACAAGCCAGAGGCTCAGGCTATGATTGAGTCGATCACGCGACTGAAGATCAGCAATCCTGACGGGCACAACCAGACGGACAACTCCTTAATAGTAGGGACAAAAGGCTTTCTCCGCACAGAAGACTAGGCGTTGGCCCAGGCCAAACTCATGGCCAAACCAAGCGAAGAGCTCACAGAAAGCCATCCCTTGAAATTCAACGGTTGCATCATCACAAAGACAACCGACGGCCTGCAAATTAGCCAAGCAAGCACATATTCAGATTCGAGCTCCTCGCGAAGGGGTTCACCAAAGAATGTCATGTCCAACAACGGGCGCGAAGTGCATACGTTGCGACAGTTTCCCAGCCCCAGGCCGCGTTCATGCTATCTTTTGCCGCGCAAGTCACGGAGCCCACATGGGAGGACGCTCAGTCTCTCAACCGCTGTCTGAGCTGGCAATTGCAGTTCACGGTCTGATATATGTATGTGCGACTGGACGATGGCTCCCTTCGACTTGACTGTTTACAGACTCGTTGTTGGGCCGAAAACCGGGACGCCTCGTCACAGATTGGTTTCGTGGTGATGATGGCCGATTGATCGCATAACGCCAACATCATCCATTGGCAGTCAGTCAAATTCCGACGGGTTACCCGAAGCGGGTTGGCTTCGGAGCTATACGCCTTCCCCCTCGGATTTGACATGGCTGGAACCGTGAAGTCCACGGTCGACAGAGTCTCACAAGGAGATTCCGCTCGCCTCGTGTGTAGAGTCGAAGTCGCTGTACGATTGCCTAGTCAAGCTGGGCACGACGCGAGAAAAGAGACGCATGATAGATCTCTTATGCATTCGACAGGCATACGAGCGACGCGAGATCGCCGAGATCCTATGGATCAAAGGGGATAGAACCCCCGCGGACGCCATGACGAAAGGAGAAGCCATACAGCGTGCTGAGCCTTCTCATCGAGACGAACAAGCCCGAGCTAGACCCTGAAGCGTGGGTGGAACGGCGATAGGATTGCTGGCCATTTTTCGGTTGGCGCCCGTGTCGGTTGTTGGTTGTCTTTTCCGCTGTATGTTGTGTTTTTCTTTTGTCCTGCGATGCGTGCGGATCATGTGCTGATCGATGAATGACCATTCGAGACAGAAAAACGGTGGAAAATTTTCCTTGTATTTGATATACAGTAGGCCTCCAAAAGTTCTGATCACTCGAGGCGCGTGTCGTGCTCAACGCGTCTACTCAGGGCATCCTCTCCTCCTTCTATCCTCAATTGCACGCAACATAATGGCCCCAGAAACCCTTAAAAAACATTGGTCACCTCCTAAAAGGACAAATATTGTAAAGGCTTACGATTTGGGGCTGTCTGCCAAAGCGATTGCGGCGAAGGAGGAACTTTCTGTACCCGCGGTACGCGGGATCATCCAGCGCTATCGGGCGCAGGTTTCCGCAAAGTCTTTGCCACGCTGTGAACGAACAATACTATTAAATGACACGCATAAAAGATAAATTCTCAGATTCATTAGGACCGACCCTTTCATCTCATACAAGAATCTCATTGAACAGGAAAGTCTGAAATGCAGCATTTCGACTCTGTGGCGCTACCTACGAGAACAAGGCATCGAACATTACCGTGCGCTCCAAAGGCCAAAACTTTCCGACGCAACTGCCGAAAAGAGATTGGAGTGGGCCAAAAGATACGATGGAAAGCCAGCTTCATTTTGGTCTAATTGGGTCTTCTCGGACGAGACGACCATCATGCGTGGGGAGGATAAAAGGACGGAGTGGGTTTTTTGCTCCAGTGTAAGTCAAGGTGCCCTGACTTCGAAGAGCTCTCCTGACCGCAGTAGTGGAAGAGACTCGCATACTATCACGTCCATGCAAGAGCAAAGACGACTCGCCATCCCCAGATGTTCTGGGCTGGCTTCTCTACGATTCGGCGGACTTCTCTCGCAGTATTACCCGGCGACCCCTATTCGAAGCGGGGTGGCGTAACGGGACGAATTATACGCGAGTGTCTTGAGGAACACCTGCCTACAATATGCGAGCCTGGCTCTGTATTCGTTCAGGATAACGCCCCGACACATACGGCGGCTGTGGAACAGCTGTGGCTGTCGGATTTCGCGGGTGAAAATGGCGTTGAACTTGTAGACTGGCCGCCTTATTCACCCAACAACTTGAATCCGATCGAAAAGTTGTGGAAGCTACTGAAATTTTTTTAAGTATTTTCCCGAACTCCCTGACCATCCAAGCAAAAATTTATCGAAAGAGAAGTTAAGTGCAGTAACTTTCATTGAGTGGGAGCGACTTGAAGATCGGGTATAAGAAAGCCTGATCAGTTCGAGGCCCGGTCGTGTTGAGGCTGTCGTGGCCGCACGGGGTTGGTAACCAAAATATTGAAAATGTCTAAAAATAAATCATCTTCCCAAAATCACATTGCTTCTTTTTGATAAATTTTCTGTATTGATTTGGCCTTACATATCGGGCCTAGCCCGTGACATTCACTACCTCTTGGCAATTACGTTTGCAAGGCCCAACTCTGGCCTCCTTGACTTCTCACACAATTTTTACTTCTGTTCATGTCGACGATAGCCACATCAATTTGTCCGTCATTTCTATCAGTTTGCCGTCACAGTCCGCTTCGTAGCTATGAATCCTCTACGACGTTGCCCTCGTCCATGATTCTCGTCCGCCATTAGTGGTCTCCGTTCACCACGCTATATTTGCCAATTCTAAAATGCCAGGCTGGAATCTGATGCTCCAAGTGCAATCCGCATAGAAAAGCCTCCCACACCGGGCGAAGCCTCAACCCCAAAACTACTGACAATCACCAACGTCTGTTCCACCAGCCATTCGTAATCTCGTGTCCCGAGTAGGGCAAGCTCGCCGATCTTGCAGCAGATCTCAGCCCAATCCTGGATGAAGAGTCGGTCCAGAGATGCCTGAGGATAGCGAAACTCTAAAGTTGAATGGCTTCCCTCCAGGTCGATCATGCGGGGAAGACCCTCCTCACATGCCTCCTCATTGGCTTCGAGGTTGTCTCCATCTATGGAGCGAAGACGGACCACAAACCCAGAGCACATCATGTTGGCCTGGCGGAGGCCTTGGTCCAGATGCCAGAGGGTGGGGGCGTTCCAGATGAGCTTCAGGGTACCAAGGAAGTGCTCCGGATTGTTGTAGTTCCAATCTTGAGCGGTTATGCTCACCGCGCCCCATGGGATGTGGTCGTTCATCTCGGGGCAGACCGTGTTGAGTATTTCCCGCAAACCCCTGGCTGGAACGCTTCGTTGAGCAAACATGGAACAAGTTCCAATCATGCGGGCAATGTGACCCCGGCGTCGAATGTTTGGGATCAGCTTGTCTATGAGGGACTTTTCAAAGAGTAGAACAAGAGAGGCAACCTTCTTTGCCCAAACCAAATGTGTGCCGCCGGCTCTTCCAATATGGATGTGAATACCGCAGTCACTATTGACATCGACCGTAACATCATCGCTCTTGACTGCCGACAGAATCTCTTGGATCTGCGGCATCCCATCCCAAAGCTCGGTCATGCTGAAAATCGGGGAAGAAATTTCGAATCTCTGCCAGTCGCTTCGGGGTTCAAGAGTCCGTACGCCCTCGCTATGGAGGAGGAAGTACTTGAAGCAATTGTTGATTGGCTCGTTGGGGAGCAATTCCCACTCGCGATAGTTTATGTAAACGGTGAACTCTCGACGTTCGTCGACAAACTCATCAGCAAATCCTTGGCAGTCCTCGCAGCTGAGCTGCAAGTTTGGATGGTGGCATTTGACCGCAAAAGACACAGCTTCGAGATGTTCCGCGATCATATCGCCCATGATTCGTCGAGCTCTCATGTCCATACACAACCCTTGGGCGGGCATTGAAGAGGCTCGGGCGTAGAATTCCATCTCCACTCCGAACATGATGGCATCGCGATCGATGAGTCATCTCTGAGTTTGAAAAAGGCTCTTGGTTGTTTCGCTGCTGCGTCTTAATGTCTTCAGCTGGATCTCTTCATGACTCTTTATCCAAGGGTCGGAAGGTCGAGCAGCGGAAGCTTGGGATTCGGTGCGGAAGGCTTACATTTATATCTGTGGCGCGACAGCCATGAATATGGTGTTCTATAGGCACCTAGAGTACGGGTGGCCATGGTTTTCGGCGAACCCATATCATGGGAGTGTTTTCTGGAAAACAATGCGCAGAAAACCCTCATATCCTGGCCCCTGACAGTGGTCATTCTGTTTGACCCGACGAAACTTTGGTCGATGAAAGCGGAAGGGTCCCTGATTGTCTGTCTGGGCTGCAATTTCCCTTACTGTGATCATGATAGAACGGGTGGCTGCTTCGATAACCAGCTAGCGAGCTCGAGAAATAAACGAATTGTTACTTCCTTGGTAAGAGGGGCAAGAGAAAATTCGTTTGCAAATGGATAGGGAGCGTATTCACTATGGCTCATGCAGGAAGCCTATAATTTCCCCCTTACTGTAGAGTTATTTGAGTGGACACAAATTCGAATCATCGTTGCGTCCAAAGGCTTTCAAGTTTAAAACACGATGGAAAAAGTGCCAAAAGTTGTCTCTTAGGAATCATGTGCTGCTTTATCTGTCTGAGGCAACAGGCTGGGGTGGGTGAAAGGGAAAGGAGGATTTTAGGGGAGCAGGCTGGTCTCTCGTAATATTATACTCTATTTTAGAAAAGAAATTATCCACTTTTTATCGTCTACGAAAAGATGACAAAGAACAACTCCCTCGCTGCTTTCAGCCGTGCTCTTGGTCCTTGGTGTTTCGGGCTGGGCTGCCAGCCCTGTGTGTGCCTGTGGAGCATAGCCCACCAACCAGGGCCACGACCTTTGCCCTAGATCTAGGGCCATGAACTTGCCCTATCTGTAAAACTTGACGCGCACAGCTGTATGAGAGGTATATATAGAGCCCATGTTTCTAGATTCTTATCTTCCTCTTTCTTCCTCCTTCATGGTTTTTTATGTATCAATAAAACGCATTGAGGTTTGGAACCACGCGCTCCGCTGTGTCCAAAACCGGCATAACTTTGCTCGCTGCAATCGCTCAAGCCCTTTGACGCTGGAAATCATTATGAATTGTGCTAATTCTTCGATGACAGTAAGGTTTCCCGTTAAGTAATGGCATTGTGTCATTCTGTAACAGTCTTAGAGCACAAGCGTCGTCGTTCAAGTCATCCACTTTCAACAAGATAGGTAACGCGCAGTACAAAGTTGGCAACGTTTTCAAAGATAATTTTGCGTCCCTTGCAGACTTAAAAAATCTATTAAATGAGACTGACGTGATGTAGTCCGTACTATGTCTTTGAAGGAGCAGGGGGTAGAGGCGAAACAGCAACTACCGATCTATGAGCGAGGAAATGGGGAGCGTTCGAAAACGTTCATGACGACCAAATAAGTTGAGGAGAGTTCGCGATTAAATCTACTGGTAACTTAAAGACGGCTTTAGTTTGATAACGATGTTTCACGCAGAATGCGATGCACAACGACGGTTGCAGTCAAGTAGCGATTAGCTACCGTGAAACACTCAAAGCAAATTGTATAGGAACAGGTACCCGAATAATAGGAGTTGAAAATATGATTCGGGCTCACAGAAATAGCGGATGAGTATATCGTATATCCGCCAGACCCTTGCTTCAAACTCCATGACGGTTGCGATATTGTGCAAGCAGTTTCCATACGCCTAAATTCTGGCCACTTTCTCCGAAAATACATTGCAAATCTGAAACGAGCGTGGCAGCGTTAAAACCCGAGCAGCCAGCACTGACTCGGAAAATGACAGATCTCGATGACTTCATGGCGGAAGCTCACCGCGCAGTCTGCGCCGCCGACTTCCGCCACTCGAGATGAACATGCGAAGTCGGTTACGACTACTGATCTCGAAGATTTCCTAATGAATTGTGATATCCTGGCTCCTTGAAAGCTAGGAATACGAGAAGTGAATTCTCCTTGTATGATTATACATATGAATGGGAATTCGACCCTAGTTGGTCATTATTACTATATGGTCAGTACCTTGTCAGGAATTATTGGCCAAAGTCAGAGGCAAGCAAGCCCATTCAGTGACGAGAGACCTGACTTCCGGACCAAAAGGGTAAACCCAGTGTTACGGGCTCTGAGGCCATTAGAACTGCACTCCTGAGGCCTTGGATGAATGTATTGACGAGTCTAAAGAGAGAGGCTATGATACAGAAGGAGAGCGGCCTTCTATACACGACGAGAAGGCAACAGGCCAGGAGCGGGTCCGGCGAGATGGATCCAGACCGTGTTCATACTCGGCCAACCAATATGGGCAGTGTTCCTATAACACCCAGCGGGTTGGTAAAGGCACCAGGTCGGCCAGGGCATGTGTATAAAGAGGATACTCTTTCCCCGGGACGAGATAGCCTGTTTCCTTCTCCCAAGCAAAGTAATAGACTGTATTTTACCATGGCCACAAGCTCCGGCCGTGCCTAGTGTAGCCTCTTCACATGAATTACCCTATTTGGTATTGGATTCTTCGAAGACGCCAGTAGCAACGGCTATCCAACATGGCGATTAATCTCTTCTCGGGTCCTGTAATGTCTTCTGAGACCGAGCATATTTCTAGCCTCGAGGAACAAAGGTCATCAAGCCAAGAGGGAGCGAGCCTCAGGAGGCAGACATTATAGGTGCTGCTCAGTGTATATATTCCTAGACAAAAAGTGCGGTTACCGGAATATCCAAATAGGTTTACTTAAGACCAGACACAAATCAAATCGAGGGTTTGATGGGACTCGATTTATTTGCAAGCCCGGTCCGAAAGTGTCTCACGAGAATGTAACATAAAGTAATGGAGCAATGCTGTCAGAGGTGGGCCTAGAGTTTGTTCAACAAGCAGGTGCGTATGCATGGTATATCTAGAGCTAAGGAAGAAATGAAAGAGAATTCGACGCTCTGCCTCGTGTTTGGCCTACATACTTCATAAAATTGAAGCGCGGCATTCGACTCCAGCCTTGACTGGCCGGCAGAGGAAATGATTCGCCGAACCCCGATACAGCCGGATCCGCCATGCCCGGTACAGCTCGTCATACGTGCATGAGTTTCGAAAGAGCTAGTTATTTGGAGCTCGGAAGCCCTTTCCGAAATGATTTGACCCCTACAGTACTTAGGTTTTGACCTAGGGCTTTCCGGAAGGACGCGGACTGGATCCAGTCGTGATAGATGCAAAACTCGGTTATTTTTGTCACTCTCTATCCAAGGGGCGGAAGCCCTCTATTTATATTACCTCCTCGTCCTTCTTTCCTCTTCACTTCTGTTCTTGGACCTCCCTTCTCCGTCGTCTGAAGCTATTCCTCTGACTCGCTCTCCTTCATTCTTAACTCCACTCCGTCGACCTACAAACCCTGCGAACTCTTCTTCAGGTATTCGTGTTCGCATATCTTCCTCCACCAGGTCGTCGTCGGAATCCACAGGCTCGTCGAAGATCACGGAGCAGTTGAGTGGACTTTCACGCTCCTGGATTTCGTCATTAGCGCCCATGTTGCTCTATCCTCTTCAGCTTCAATGACTTATTACCCAATTCATGCGATAGCAGCATGCAGGGAACTTCGATACCATGTTGCAGATATGCGTGAAATGGCCTGGATCACGCGGCTTCTCAGGGGCTGCAAGTAATTAGTTAGCGTTTTTCTAGAGTTACCACAACCGCCGTCCAGCTACCTAGATCGCAGCCCATGTGCCAGGCTTTTGGCGGCGGCTTTCCCTTCTCGTAATGTCCTTCGTCGAATTCATCACAGCAGTAGGGGGCTCTAAACCGATTTCCCACGTAAGAGCACGCCTTCCTGTACGGGCTCAGAGGCTTAAATCGGATGTTTGGAGCTATCGCGGCGAGAACGCCGACAAGGCTGGTTGCGAAGAAGAGAACCTGCATGGTATGATCTTTTGAGGTGAAGAAAACTTGGGAAAATCTTTCGCAGAAGAATGGTTCTTGAAAAGGGATAAACAGATAGGTCAGTAGCCAGTCTGGGACAATAGTCCGGGCAGCGAGCCGGGAAACACGTAAATATGAGCGCGACACAGCTGGCGTTAACTGACATAGCAAAGAGGCCTGGTGTAACGGTCATGGCTTAGTTTTGGCAACTAGTCAAGCAACTATAAGTGTGTGTCTTCTCGGACGGCTCCTCAGAAGGAGCAGTACGCTCGGCGTGGGGACATACCATCCCACAGGGGCGAGGCTGACTGATGCAGAGCTGGCAACCGGCAGCGGGCCGCTACCCGGAGTCGAGGTATTCGATGCCCAGGTGCAGGGCGCCCTGCGTGGACTAAAGGCGGCGCTGCGTACACGCAGTCCCAAGAGCAGATTCAAGTTCTGCTGGACAAGATCCTCGGTAGAGACTTGCGTTTGGGATAGTCCGCCACACTGGAATCGCCACTAGGATGGAGGCCCTGGCTATGTTGCCGAGGAGGTTCGCGTGCCATCCGAATCTGGCCTCGACGGTGCCTCAGGTGGTTTCGCGGGTCTCCCCGCCCACCATACTTCAGCGGCCTGGAACGCGCGAGCGGTTACGCACGCCTGCACGGCCGTGACCATGATGGGGCTGGAAGCTGCGTCTCGCGTCACCGAGCCGAGCCGGCGGAAGTGCTGGACGAGTTGCAACTTCTTGCCTGCCCAGTGCTCCACATGACTCTTGAGTTTGAGCCTCGCGTCGGGCCACATCCTATGCCATCTAAATCAGGCCGCAGTCCACGCCTTGAAGTCAGGTTGGGCGAAGTCCTCACAGTCAGCAGTCGCCGGCTTGCACCTCCTCTTCCGGTACCAGTAGAGTGGAGGCAGCCTGGACTCCAGACCACTCCAGGATCCCGGGAAACGAGCAAACCAATAAGCTGACCAAGGACGCGCTCAAGAACAGACACCAACGCATCGGACCCTCGCGGCCGCCAAGAGGTGTGCCGGTCCATGTGCCAGAAGCTCGTACACATGACTGGTGGGCGGACGCCTGCCCACCAAGATACAAGCAACTGGGGCTCGGCATGCAAAGGAAAAGACCGCCGGAGCTGAGTCTTCCCAGGAGGAACTCTGGGCGGCCTCCAAAGCTGGAGGAGCTTCTGGGGCCGAAGAGATGGAAGTTGTTCGCGGAGTTTGCGACGGTGACGGGGGTTCTTCGGCGACATCCCCTCGGAATGGGTTAATAAGCCTTCAGGATAGCCGGGCAGGGTTAGATGCGTACGTGCCCACAGGCCGGATACCGCGGATGGGATGATGAGGGCATCACAACACTGTCACTCCGGCCCCACCGGTGGCATGCTTCAAGGCAATGGGCTAAACAGTGCCCGTCGCTTTAAAGGTTAAAAAAAAACTGACTAACCAGCTATAATGAGTAGGTTTCCTCATGCTGTAGAAAAGGGGCAAAAACGGAAGGAAGCGCAAGTTCTGATGAGACCTCATGAGGAAATCATCTTCTTTTTATGGCAGTTACTTCCCAATTTGGCATTATGGTCGTGATCTCCTTAATGGTATTTCCCATCGCCATTTCCCCAAGTTCACCACAGACACGGCTCTACGAAGGTTGGGAACTTAACTATCCGGACCAGAAAATGTTATTTGGCCCCACCATTACAGTGTTAAATAATTCTTCATGAAGTTAGGCACTGTATTTGACCTACAATGCTTAGTTAGAAAGCTCTTTCCCTACTAATTTGTATGGCAGGATATCCCTACAAACGTAAATCATCAAATTAAGTCAAGACCAACCAAAATGGTGCAGACTAGAGCTCAAGCGCGAGGAAACCTACGTACTGGTATCCCAACCGACGAGAGATATGACCTTCCAGCCTACCAGCCGACCAATCAGAGCTCCCGAGCCGCTGACAAAGCCGCTGACCTCACGCAACGACCTTCTGCCTCTGCTGCCTCTGCCTCCAGGCCTGAAGATGAAGAGGTTCATTCGACCAGTAAGGAGACAATGGCTGCAATGGCTGCCAAAGCTGGCCCAATCGAGCATACATTAGCGATAAGAGACATTGCTCTAGAACTTTGGAATCAGGGCCTTCCGACCAATCAGATCATCAAGCGGACTGGGATCAAGAAAAGCACCTTCTTTAATCTTCTTAAAAAGGCCAAAATGCGTGGCTTTGAGCGTGGCATGCCTGTATTGCAGGATTATGTGACCAATAAGCCACGCTGCGGCAGGCCCAAACTGGTCAATGAAGCCGTTGGAAAGAAAGTTATTTCAACCTTAACTCGAAATAGCACCACGAGGCAATATAGCCTATCACAGCTAGCTGAGGCAGTTCAGAAGGTCTATGGAATACAGCTCAGTCATATGACCCTATGGCGTCGGTTCAAAAAGACAGGCTACTCGAGTGTCAAGTACACAACAAAGCCAGGGCTGAATAAGCTCCAACGAATCAGAAGGCTCCAGTTCGCCTGGGAACATAAAGACTGGACTTTAGAACAGTGGGAGATAAACAATAGCATGCGGCGCTTGAATCTCAAGAGGAAGCCCCCCCGGAAAGAAGCCTGCATGGAAGTTCACGAAGGCCAATGGAAAGTGGGTACGCAACGGCAAAGGCGGTATTGATGCATTGCGTTATAAACACGAGGTATTATTGCCTCTGTTTTTCCCCTTTCTAGAAAGCCTGCCATGCAACGATTGGCTGGCTCAAGAAGATAACGCTTCTCCGCATGCACAATGGCGCAACAAAGAGCTCTGGAAGCAGCGTGGCATCCAAACCGTTGATTGGCCGCCTAACTCACCCGATCTAGCCCCTATTGAGCCTGCATGGTTCATGCCTAAATGCTTTATAACAAAGAAGGTTCCGCGCTCAAAGCTTCGATCAATTTGGAAGGCGGCTTGGGCAGGGTTTCCCCAGGAAAAGCTACAGAAGCTTGTGGAACGGCTGCCTAACAGCATCCAATGGGTGCTTTATTTGCATGGCAACAATCTATATAAAGAGGGAAGTGCCCCACCCGAATTAACGAACCAGGAAAGAGAAGATCTTTATTCGGACATGGAAGCTATTCTGGGTCAATCAAAGCCTTGTTTTCCTACCATTCCGGGCATGGAAGAAGGCGTTGAAAAAAACGCGGAAGATTGGGTGGAAGACTTAGAGGAAGATGTTGAAAACTCCATTTCCTAATTAGGCAAAATTTACAGAATTGTACTGTATTACTCGATTGAGATGGATACAGTGCTATGTAAGCCGAGTTACATTTTCTGGTCCGAATAGTTAAGTTCCCAACCTTCGTATTAGGGAGAAGGGACGATTTGAGAAGCTTCATGAGAAATTAAACGAAAAAAAGGTGTTGGCGGCCAGTTTCGGCAGTGCGAGTTCACGGCTCACGGTTCTCACACACATCACACACACACACACACTCTCTCTCTCTCTACATCTTTCTCTTTTTTTCTTCTTCTCTCTTCCTTTCCACAGCCCGCTTCGCACCTGCGTCATCGTCCATATATTGCTGCTCCACCTTCGCCCGATAAAAGAGCAACTTCCGACCATCGTCCCATACCTCAACTCCCGACTAGCCTTTTGTTCTGCCAGCCCTAAACTTCGCACTGCTTTTGTTCTCGTTCCCTGACCCTCGTGCCTCCGTTATCCTTCCTTCTTGTGCTTATAATTACCGTGCCGTCTTCATCTGTCTTGCCATCGGCCGGCAGACACACCGGCGACGGCGGGGGTTGCTCCGCCTAACGGCTGTTGGCTATCATGACCGTCTTCATCTGTTCCCTGTGCGTGCCACCCCTACTCTGCAACGTCTCATTTCTGACTGTTTCTCGACAGCTTCCTCCCCAAGACGGTGCAGTTTAGCCTCCCCGACTCTCTGCGGTGTCGCAGCGACCACGGCCGCTCTCGGCCGCGCAAGGATAGTCCGCCGGCGGCCTCGGCCCAGCCCAGCCTTTTCACCCCCCGGCCGATGCTCACGCCGCCTCACACGCCCGTAGACGATGGTACCAGTGATGCCGCCTGCTCGTTCTCCAACGAGGATGGCCTCCGCGTTCAGTTTCCTCATGACCTGGGCTCGCCCGCCGCTGGCCCAACCTTCCCGCTCTGGGGAGCCCGCGCCCACCAGCCGCTATCGCGTGTCAAGCCTCCACATCCGGCCGATATCGTCGAGTATGCCCGGCTACCTGCCTCCGTCGGCAACCGTGGACTTTTCCATCGCAGCGACAGCGTCGACCGCGTCTTCTTTTCCGCACTCTGGCGCGTTGTCGACGCCGATCAGGGCAACGGCGGTCTGCGGAACGCCGCCCATGCCGCGGCTCGCGATGGCAAGCTCGCCGACTATACTTGGGTCGGCACTCTGGGCATGCCGACCGACGCCCTCGACGGCTCATCCCAGCAGCAGGCCATCGAGGACACGCTGGCGACCGAGCACGGCATGCTGACCGTCTTCTGCTCCGACAAAGACTTCGATGGCCACTATGGCCACTTCTGCAAGCAGATTCTTTGGCCCGTCTTCCACTACCAGATTCCTGACAACCCCAAGAGCAAGGCTTACGAGGACCACTCGTGGAAGTACTACGTCAACGTCAACCAGCGCTTCGCCGACAAGATCGTCCGCAACTGGAAGCGTGGCGACGTCATCTGGATCCACGACTACCATCTATTGCTGGTCCCCGGTTTGGTGCGCCGCCGTCTGCCCGACGCCAAGATCGGCTTTTTCCTCCACGTTGCCTTCCCCTCGTCTGAGGTCTTCCGCTGTCTAGCCGTACGCCGCGAGCTACTCGAGGGCATGCTGGGAGCCAACCTCGTCGGCTTCCAGATCCACGAATACGCCCGGCATTTTCTGCAGACCTGCAGCCGCCTGCTCTCGGTCGAGGCCACGCCTGACGGACTGCATCTCGACGACCGCTTCGTCGACGTGGTCAACACGGCCGTCGGTATCGATCCCGTCAGCCTCGCGCGTCATCGCGGCGACGACGACGTCCACCGCTGGCTTCGCACGCTCCAGGATCGCTACCGCGGTAAGCGGCTTATCGTCGCGCGCGACAAGCTCGACCACGTCCGCGGCGTGCGCCAAAAGCTGCTCACCTATGAACTTTTCCTCCACCAGAACCCCCAGTGGCGCGAGAATACAGTGCTGATCCAGGTGGCCCTGTCATCGAGCGACAAGTCGGATCTCGACGCCACTGTCTCCGACATTGTCACGCGCATCAACTCGTCATGGGCCAACTTGGCTTACCAGCCCGTCGTCTACCTCAAGCAGGACATTGACTATGCCCAGTATCTGGCTCTACTGACCATTGCCGACGCTCTCATGATCACGAGCCAGCGCGAGGGCATGAACCTCACGTCTCATGAGTATATCTTCTGCCAAGACGGCCTTTCCGGCGAGTACGGACGCCACGGCTCGCTCATCCTGTCCGAGTTCACCGGCACCGCCTCGCTCTTTGAGAGCAACGAGCTGTCGGTCAATCCATGGGACTACCGCCAGTGCGCCAACGCTATTCGTCAGGCACTCGAGATGGGCGACGACGAGAAACAGCGGCGTTGGGAACGGCTGTACCAGTTGGTCGCACGACACACCGGATCACATTGGTTTGGCGAGCTGTTGTCGCGCTTAGACCGAGCTTATGAGGAGCAGCACCGCCGGGACCAGACGCTGGTGCCGCGGCTGTCGGTGCCGGACGTGCTGAGGCAGTACGCCCGAGCAGGGCGGCGTTTGTTCATGCTCGACTACGAGGGCACGCTGGTCAGCTGGGGGCCCGTCAACCAAATCATTCCTGTCAGCCCGCAGCGCACCGTCGACGTGCTCAACGAGCTGCTGCTGGACGCGTGCAACATCGTCTACGTCATGTCCGGGCGGCGGCCCGAAGAGCTAGACCGCGTCTTCCGTCGCGTGCCGAACCTGGGGTTAGTTGCGGAAAACGGGTGCTTCATTCGCGACTGCGGATCGGAGATGTGGGCCGAGATATCAGACAATGCAAGCACCGAGGAGTGGAAGGAAGCCGTCAAGCCTATCATGCGCTATTTCCTCGAGCGCACGCCGGGCACGGCTGTAGAGGAGCGGCACTGCAGCCTGCTCTTCCACTACGACGGCGCTGAGGACTACGAGACGGCGGCACGGCAGGCGTCCGACTACGCCAACCACATCAACGACGCTTGTGAAGCGCAGCGCGTGCACGCCGTGGCCGTGGATGGGTCCATTGTCGTGGAACCACTCGACTACAATAAAGCGACGGCGGCACAGCGCGTCTTCGAGCAACAGCAACAACAACGGCAGAGGAAAGAGGCGACGGTCATCGACTTCCTCATGGTCGTTGGTGATGGGCGCGAGGACGAGAAAGTCTTTCATTGGGCAAACCAGCTCAGAGAAAACGGGACAATAGGCGACGTTGTGACTGTGAGCCTCGGAAACCGCAGCACCGAGGCAGGCGCCACTCTGACGCAGGGCGTAAGCGGTAAGTTTGCGTTGTTCATGTCACCCTTTCATCACGTCACATCCGGTGTCACCTCGGCTCATCCTGGGCAGATGGTATAGACAAGACTGGATAAGCTGACCTGCTTGGCTGACGATGTAGGCCTGCTCACCTGTCTTAAACGGCTGGCAGCGGCGTCGTCGTCCTCGTCGACACCATTGGCGTCGTGATGTCAATGGCGGCACAGGGCAGGGCGAGCTGACGTAGAGCGCAATAGGTCCAGCGGCGACGGAACCGCCGATCAGCTGAGTCCTAATATTTTACCCTCAAAAGTGTCAAGGATTATTTCATGGCACAGAGGGCGGAAAGATGAGGAGCCTCGGACAAATGGCCTCGCGGCGAAGGGGAGGAGGGGTGGGGGAAGGGGGAGGGGGGGCATGCACATCAACATAGCCAGGAGGCTATTGCCGGAGTCGAGGATGATTGTTTCCTTGGTGTCCGTGAATGGCGGGGATTTATGGAAGGCGCAGAAACCTGCATTCATTGCCCTAGTAAGATGTCGACTTGGGAAATTGGGCTGGCTGGCTGGCTGGCCGCGCAAAACTAGGCTGGGCATCGTCGCCTGAAGAGAATAACTAGTACATGACTCTCGTCTCTCTGCCTTGTCTGCTGGCTCGCCCGCATGTCCGGTATGCGAAGGAGAGAAGTGAGGGCCGGAGCCGAGGTGCTCGTGTTTTGATTTTATTTTTGGCGTCGAGAGTTTTTTTTGGGTAAATCGGGCACGTTGTCGGGGGGGTTTTCAGCGCCTTTGTGTTGTCACGATGCATTCATGCGGCGTCGACACCAACGACGACGCCGCGATCGGAAGGCCATAGGCGCAGGGCACGTGGCAACCAGGCTTGATGACGGGAGACGGAGAAGGGGCGGCTGCAGGAGTGGTCAAGTAACATCTAACCATTCGGTCAAGCATTATTGACCGGCCCAAAGGCCGGCGGGACTGTCGAAATAATGGCAGCTACTTTGTGGTTAGACATCGAAGGCAGGGGGGGCAACGGGGGCATCCAGCGCCGTTCAGCTGGTCGTCAGCAGGAAAATATTATTACAAGCTGAACTCAAGTATTAGGGGTCCGTAGCTTGCTTCCACGGATTACGTCAAGTAGTGCCGACATCGGGGGGGGCGTTGACTGGAGAATAGTGGATCAAGTTCCGTTCAATATCGAATTCTTTTCATCCCACCCATCATTCTTATCTTGACCGCGCTTCTTATTCTTCTTCAATTCATTTTCCCATTGACTTGTCCTGCTCTTCATCTCCTGTCGTCAGCCTCCCTACCGCTCCGTGCCTCCCATTACTTCCGCTACACAAAACCATGACTGAATTTCCACCGCCCCCGGTCTCGTCAATAGATTGGTCCAACATCGGCTTCCTCGTGCGCGAAGGTGCACCAGTCATGTCCCTGGGCTGTTCCTCTTCCGGCTTCGCTCGATGCCGCTGACGATGAGGGTGAATGGCCAGTCCACGGACACATCGAATCGACCTATTCGCGCGCATCAGGTCAGTGGTCGCCGCTGCGCTTCGTTGCCGACCCTTTTATGCGCATCCATGGCATGGCCCCGGCTCTCAACTACGGCCAGCAGGCCTACGAGGGACTCAAGGCCTTTCGAGCGCCCGGCGACACCGCCATCACGTTGTTCCGACCGGATCGCAACGCTTTGCGCCTGCAGCACTCGGCCGACGTCGTATCGATGCCGCGTGTCTCCACCGACCTGTTCCTGCAGGCCTGCCGCGCGGCCGTCGCCCTAAATGCCGATTTCGTGCCGCCCCACGACACCGGCGCCGCCATGTATGTGCGCCCCCAGCTCTACGGCTCCAGCGCCCAGCTCGGCCTCATGACCCCCGATGAGTACACGTTCGCCGTCTTCGTCATCCCCACCGGTGTCTACCACGGGTCCGACCCGGTGCGCGCCCTAATCCTCGACGACTTCGACCGCGCCGCCCCTAAAGGCACCGGCCACGCCAAGGTCGGTGGCAACTACGCCCCAGTGCTGCGCTGGAGCGATCGCGCCCGTCAAAACGGCTTCGGCATCACCCTCCATTTAGATAGCACGCGTCACGAGGAGGTTGACGAATTCAGCACCAGCGGCTTCGTCGGCGTGCTAAAGACCGGCGAGCATGTCACTCTGGTCGTCCCTGATTCGTCTTGTGCCATCGACAGCGTCACCAGCGACAGCATCCAACATATAGCCCGCAGCTTCGGCTGGAAGACAGAACGACGACCCGTCAAGTACACAGAACTGCCCGCTTTTGCCGAGGTGCTCGCTGCCGGGACCGCCGCCGCCCTGGTACCCATCCGCTCCATCACCCGCCGCCAGAAGCCTGATCTGCTGTTGCCCGACGCCCGCGTCAGCTCCGACGGCGAGGCCGAGACTATCACATACATAGCGGAGTCACAGCCTACGGCTGGGCCAGTGTGCCAACGACTGATAAAACAACTCAGGGACATCCAGCTCGGCCGAGTGGAGGATTCGTTTGGCTGGCGCTATGTCGTAACGGCGAAGGACGGCAAGGTCGACGGAGCACCCGAACAGGCAGCGAACGACACGGTGGAAACGGTTGACCAGCTCAGCTGAGCAGGGGAGAGCACGAAGCGGCGATGGTATAGGGTCGCGAATCTAGTCTTTGAACAATTGGCATGAATGCTTCTGGATGACAACAAGGTTTCCTGGCACGGATGCTCAAGGCATACTAGGGGACACGACACTGATGCAGCTTGACATGGACCCTGATGCGCCCGTGGTGATAGGCTTTTCGTGGAAACGTATATGTATATGCTGCTGCCATTCGGTCTTGCCAGTCCTCCAGCCTGTCCGTATTTGCAAGGTCAAGCGCCTCCCTTGCCGGCATGGATGACCTAGCCCTCACTTTGCCTGGGGCTACAGACTCAAGGAGTAGGCGGTTATGGCCTTCTCAAAAGATCCTTGAATATCCTTGATGAGGCCCTTGGCAACGGTCTAAAGCTGCTGGGGAACCTTTGCGACGACCTTTTCGCTGAAGTCGTCGGCAGCCGCCTTCTCGGTCTCGAGGGCGAGGAGGATGATGGGCCGGAGGAGCAGGTGGTCGAACTTGGGCCTAGCCGTGACGATGGCATCGAGCGTTTTATTAACCTCGGTGGAGAGCTTCTGGGTGGCAGTGACGACCTGGAGGGTCTCTTCGACCGAGAGCGGCGTCGACGCCTCGGCCGTGTCGCTGCCGTGGTGCAAGGCAAGCAGCAGGGCGCCGGCCTTGCCGATGATGGGTAGCGTCCCGAGAATGTCGCCGTTCCAGGCAGAGACGCTGTGGCTGAGCGCAGCAGTGTCGATCGAGATGGTCTGCATGGCGTGCGTGATGGTGGTGGCGTCGGCGAGGGCGGTACGCGCCAGACCGGCAAGGGGGAGGAGGAAGGTCCTGCCGAAGAGCATGATGAAGCTGCGTGCCGTCGAGAGCGGACGGGCGAGGTGCGAGGACAAGGGCAAGTTACGGTCAAAGGCGGCGATGGCTCGAAGACTTGCGGCACAGAACTGCTTCCAAGCTCGCCTTCGAGGAATCAACGAGGAGAGGGATGAGGGAGGAGAGCGAGCCGGTTGGCTCTTTATGCCTGTCCTCGTAGAGGCATGCGCAGGGCAAGTTGCACTGGTGAACAAGGCCAGGCTCGAACATCATCAGACACTCGCGGAGCTCAGCCGGGCTCGAGCTAGTCCCTTTGCCAGGCAGGCGGCCAGCCAGCCACCGCCGGGATGCGTCTTGAGCATGACGCCCATCTTACTCAAATCTGCATCAGCTTTCATGACGGCCTTGGCTGCCTCGGTCCCGTCGTTCCGGCGGGCAGCCCCGGGCCTCGAGGCCCCACGTCGGCAGGCGACAAAATGTATAGGGGAGAAAAGGGCGGCGGCCGAGTGGAAAAGGCCTGTCGGCAGCGACGAGGCGAGGGTTAGCAAACGCGCGACGGTCGGGCGAGGAAGAATTGTGTCTCTGGCGGACAGACGCGGCCGCGAGCAACATCCGTATCCAATCGCAAGGGCTTCCCCAATCGCCGGTAGAAGAGAGGGGAGAGGGGAAGAGGCAGTGATCGGCGTCTGCGCTGCCACCCCGGTTGTTCCCCACGGCGGGAGGGAAAGAGACGGAGAGGATCCATGGATATGTCATGATCGGATCGATCCAAGAACTAGCCGCGGCTGCGGTTCAGGTCCGCGACTAGGGGGGAAGAGTGAGGTTTGACATGTGGCACACGGCTCTCTCTCTATCTCTCCGTAGACGTCGTCCTCGCGTGTCCGCCTCGGGCAGCTTCAGCCCGCTCGTTGGTCGTCCGGTTCTCGGTACTCGGCCAGTGGCAAACGGCACGCACGCCCAATACCACAGTAAATTGTGTCCCGGTCTTCGCACCAGGCGCATAGAGCGAAGGCGCGTGTCCGGCATCGCCCGGCCGAGAGGACGGGCTCCGTGTCATGTGAGAATGCGGCCCGCCGCAGGTGCAGAAGCTGGGGTGGTGTGCAAGGGGGCCAACAGCTGTAAGACACCTTGGCTCCGTCCCCACGTCTCGCCATACAGCAGCTGTATATGTTATCATATCGGCAACAAGGACGCATTTTCCGCCGCCAGGCCACGTGCTCGACGAGTCTCGATTCTTGCATCCCGACGCACATAATCGAGCCTCCTGAACGTGGGCCGTCCGCTTCGCACCCCGGAGCAATCATGCCCTCCCAGGCATACCGGTCCGCCTCACCTGGCCGCCTCGCCTCGGCGTCTTTTTCCCCCCGGCGTGGCAGCAGCGCTCGTGGGCATGTCTCCCATCGAGGCCTGAGTCTGGCGAGGCGAATGGAATGATGCCCGCGTCGTCGACGGGCCCCGCGACCCCACGGGACGGGACAAGAGTGGCAGTCTGTCGATGCGACGGGCATTGTGCGCTGGACAAGGCTCCGAGCTATCAACGAGGTCCCCCGCACGACAACCAAAGCGCGAGCCGTGCAAACGTGACGACGGGACCGCTTGGCCTCCGGACTTAGCCGCCACAGTCTTTGCACCTCCTGGCAGCTGTTTTCTCCTTGTACCTATTTACAGGGCTCGGCCCGCGTGCCCTGTCTCTTGACATCCGTTGTGCAAAAGTGCTCCCGAGCAAGTCACGAGCAGCCGTCACCCCCCCTTTGGTGCTCAGTCTTCCTCCGCTGTAGAGGGCAACATCAAATCGCCATTATCCAATGATCTGTTTCGCGCCGCTCGCGTCACAGGCGCGATGCATGTCCCTCATGCTCGCCGACTGCTCCCTTCGGTGCGGGTGTGCTCCGCCGCACGGCCCCGTGCTCCTCGTCCCTGGTTGACATTGAAACAGAATCTCCGCACCCATGAAGGCAGGTCGTCAGTCCGCACCGCCAACTGTAGCCAGGCCGTGTACATATACGAGTTTTTGCTCATCAATCGGCCTTCCTATATCGCTGATATGCCTTTCCTGTCCAGGAAGCCGCGCCTGGAGGGATCCCATGGCTGTAACATCTCAGAGGCCTTCACATTACTGCCTCCACATGTCCGGCCACAAAATCAAGGATCTCGGCCGTATTTGCCGCTTAGTCGGCACAGCATTCCCGTCACGGCATGGCCTTTGTTCCTTTGCGTAAAATCCTAACCATGCCCAGTCTTCGTTCTTGAGCACCCGCCAGATCTGCTCCCGAAATCACCAACGATGAGTTGCTGTCAGGGGTCGGTGATTCCTACACCCCTCACGCATTGAGGCATCCAGAGGGTCATACAGTAACCCCGTTTTATACATCGAGGCACGGACATGATACCTCCCCACTAGCATAATCCCCGATAATTTCTTACGGAGCCGGGCATACACCTCGTATCTATACCTCTCATGTATTTAGACTCGGGCCACGCCCGGTCCCAGGCCTTCAGGCAGTTGTATGCATCCATTCGTGTCCACTATCCGATCTACCCTTCCACTGTATTCTCGGTAGTACCCCCGAGAGTTACTTCTTAATCTTGGAAAACGTCAAATTATGATGACGAGAATGAAAAAGATATCGCGTTTTTCTGCCAACTCGGAGCTGTCATCATCCTGAAGAGATGCTGTACTTTTGAAGCTTGAGAGACACGTCGTATTATGACTTCGCCTGCTCCTGATCACTGGTTGAACTGCCTCGCCTACAGTACTCCTCAAGTGATGCTATCTCAGCATCGGAAAGAGACGCTTCGTTGTGACCCCGCAGCTGGCCCAGTTGATTTTTTTTAAAAATAAGTGTCGTGCCGGTTTATATCACGTGACTTAAAAGCACCTCGTCCCGGTTATTCCCAGAGGCTACCAGACGGGTTGGAGGTAGCAGACCCCCGAACAAGTAGCAACAAAGCCCATCTAGTGCCTGACTTCCTTACACTTCCCAGTGTCAGTCCTCGGTTTAGATGGGGAGGGTGCATTGGCCCTGCCAAGCATGAACTGAGGGAAAACCGATTGAAGGAAAACCTCAGAAGCCCCCATGCACCCTTTTACGACGGGCCGCCAGGTGAGCATGGCACTGCACCAAGAAACTTCGGGTGAAATCACGTGCTTATACACGTGCTACGTGACGTTGATCAAATCTCCATCATCATTTGGAAGTCTATGCAAGATTCAAGCGATTCAGACTCAGCAAACTCTACAAGCGCTCGAAATTCACTGTGCGCTAAGATAAACTCAAAGCCATTAAAAAGGCTTGGCTCCGCTCAGGAAACACCTGCGGGTGTCCTCAAGCCACGATGCCTCCGAAAAAGGCCGAAAAGGCTGGCGGTAGTAAGAAGCCGTCAGCCACAAAGATGGTCGAGGACCGTACATTCGGAATGAAAAACAAGAAAGGCGCCGTCGCTCAGAAGCAGATTTCCAAGATGACGACGAACCTCAAAGCCGGTGGCAGCGCCGAGGAGAAGCGCAAAGCGGCGGAAAAAGCTGCGCGAGAGAGGGAGAAGAAAGCGGCAGAAGAGGCAAGAAAAGAAGCAGCAGCTCTCCTCAATAAGCCGGTCCAAGTACAAAAGGTTCCATTCGGAGTTGATCCAAAGACAATACTGTGCATTTTCTACAAAAAAGGAGACTGCGAGAAGGGCAAGAAGTGTAAGTTTTCGCACGATTTGTCCATCGAACGCAAGACGGAAAAGAAGAATCTCTACGCCGACTCGAGACAGGAAGAGGCGGAGGAAAAGAAGCAGGAGACGTCTGTGGACTGGGATGAGGAACAGTTGCGCAAAGTTGTCTTGTCCAAAAAGGGCAATCAACGATCAACAACAGAGAAAGTGTGCAAGTTCTTCATCTCTGCCATCGAAGACGGCAAATACGGATGGTTCTGGGTCTGTCCCAATGGGGGGGATAAGTGCATGTACAGGCATGCTCTGCCGCCGGGGTACGTGTCGCCTTCACCCAAGTGTCCGCCATGTCGGAAGAGGTGGCCCAGGCTGACGTCAAGGCAGATTTTTCCTGAAAACAAAGGGGCAAAGAGCGGCTAAAAAAGCTCTCATTGAAAAATCACCTCTCAAAACACTGACGCTGGAAGACTTTTTGGAATCCGAACGGCACAAGCTGACGGGCAACCTGACCCCCGTCACACCCGAAACGTTTGCCAAATGGAAAAAAGAGCGCTTAGACAAGAAGGCGGCGGAGGACCAGGCTCGTAAGGCCAAGGAAAATACCGGACGTGCCATGTTCGAGAGTGGGAAGTGGCGTGACGAGGACGAGCCAGATAGTAACAAGGACGATGAAGACGACGACGACGACGTATGGAACCTGCTAAAATTGAGAAACGAGACCGAGACACTTCGACAAAAGAAGGAGGAAGAACGGCTGGCGGCTCTGCATGGAACAGAAGCGGCATTGGAAACCGTGGCTGATGTCGACTGAAATCAGCAGGGCTCCAAGGAAAGACCGGTAGCAAAAACTTGGGAACTGAACAGCGGTGCGGCTAAGGAGGCATGGAAGGGCGGGCGGTGTCAGTCCCGAGCACCGATGGAACTGTTGATTCACGTCACGGTTGACCAAGCACTTGAGACGCTCACGCTGGGAGACAGTCTGCACCCACTTCGACAGCACGGACTTGCTGTTGACAAGGATGCTTAAGGGAGGCCACGGCGTCACTCAACGAAGTTATGCAGCGTGTTCAGCGGCTTTAAGAGCCGTCAAAAACATGACTTGATGGCGGGTTTTTGTTTGACTGGATGCCAAGCAGTTCTCTCGGTGCACGCTCATCATCGAACCCGGGACATCCACGGCATTTCGGATCTCAACCCTACGGCGTCCAAGGTTTGCAGGGAGGATCGTTAAGGTAACGCTGTCAAGGGGTCTATGATGCTTCTCTCCCGGTTGTCGATACCGTAAAAAAATTCTCAAGGCAAAAGGAGTCATTGTCCAGGCCTGATCACTCCTCTCCCTTTCCCTACTTACTTGACTGCTGCCGAGGGCGTTTTCCCACCCTTACGGCATATGGGGTATGCAGGATCCTCGGTTGTGACAAGGGCCTCGACCAAAGCAAGCTCCCCAAGGAATAAAACTGGATGATGCATATGCTTCATTACCTCCATCGTGACCACCTGCATAATGCGAACAAACCATTGCCGAGGAGGGCCCAAGTTGGCGGCTTCGGCCGGTGGCAAAACTACAAATGACCGAGCCTCAAATCCTCTCTCACGGTTCTCCGCCTAATAAAAGCTCTATTGTCAAAGTCCGGATTCAATATTGCCGCGATCCGTCTTGGATAAAAAGCCCTGGTGCATCATGCCTCCTTTTCACGACCTACAAGTCATTTTCAAATGTAGAATCTGCATGCTCACACCGTGGTACCCTCAGGGTCAGCTTTGGGTGCTTCGCCGGCCTTCATACTCGCGCACACATATACCCAATCCGCGGAGCAAACGCATGGTCTACCGTATTTGCTCCATCTCAACCTCGTGCCGCGTCTTCTCCTGCGCCCGACTGATCGCTTTCGTCTTCCCTTTCGTTGTCGATGTGCCCCTGACGCTGGCGCCAGTCGCCGTCTCTTCGACCGCCTGTAATGTCTTTTCTGGCCGGGCCGCCGCCTCTTTCGCCAACCGCATGTCCCCTTGCGACAGCCGGATATCGCTTCTGTAGGGCTCAAACGTGATAATGACCTGTTCCAGACCCATTCGCAGAGCATCCATCAACTTCTCCACTTCCGGGCATTCCTCATTACTAGAAACATCAGTTTTCTGGATAAAGATACGTGCTCGCAACGCGTCCACCTTGCGTATCACTGCCGTTAGCGTCCGCACGAGACTGGCCACGTCGCGATACACGTAGCCAAACTCGTCTTCCACTAGACTATGCACTGCCAGTTGGCAAATAGCCTCAACTGCGTGAATATAAAGTATCGGTTCTGCGTATGGCCTTCCCATTACTGCAGCTGCGAAGCGGTTGCGCAAATTTTGCCGAAAAAAAGTCTCGGCCCATTCAAGCCTCAACCAGCTGACAATCCATTCTTCTAACGTGCTTTTCATCCGATGCGGTGAATGAGCTTCTTGATATTCCTTGTTGGACATGCGGTCCTTTGCTCCTTGCCACGTCTTCTTTGTCGGCGGATCCATCTCTGACGTTGTAGCCAAGCCGGGCGCACGACCAATTTGATCCCATGCCGTCTTGAATCCTTCCATGAGCCCAGAGGCTTGTGCCTGTTTGCTGCGTATCGCGTTTTCAAAAAGTGGCGCAGTTACTTTTTGCCTGGATGCAGTTGCAGGCGGCTTGGTGACGGCCACCGCAGTATGTTTTGCATAATCATCAGCTCGCAACTCTATGCTTTGTAGTAATTCCATGCAGCAAGCGAATATATGGCTCCACGTTGAGCCGTCCTTTCGATCAATGTCGCTGTAAATAGCCTGCCTTCGCACCTCAAATTTCTTGGCAATGAGCGCCAATTCCCACATGGCAAACGTCTATGACAGAGTCAGCGGTGAAAACATTCATTATCCATCTTGAGTTCATAGTAAACTGACTTTGATCGAAAGCTTTTTGCTCTTTAACCCATTGACTAGGCTTCCGTTGGGGTCTTTAGATTCCGATGTCAAAGGCTTATCCTTCTTTAACGGCTCTCGAACCATTAAGACGGAGAATGCCACGTTTGCCATCGACCAGATCAATATCAATTGTGTTCCGGCATAGATACAGCGCAAGAAAAGGAAAAGGTCAACCGGCCGAGACGAAGGAAGCATGTTATTTTGTGGCAGGCTGTAGAAAGGGCGCAAGAATGTGAGGGCCCAGACCCACAAGAAAGACCGCAGGATGGCGTAGTAGAGTATAAGAGAAAATGGTATAGTGTACGCCGCTTGTTTTGCGCAGCCCAGAATGATTGCCGGAAGCTTGAAAATAAAAGATTGGGATGAACCCAAGAAGGCGGTGGAATATCGTGTTTGCTCTTGTGTTTGCGGCTCGGAATGTGTAAAGTCGAGGCGATCAAGGTCGAGCCAATAATGTTTGATCATCTGAAACAAGGCACAGGAAAGCAGATAGGAACCTAGGAACAAAGGCCGCTCGTTCAGTCGGGCGCGATCTCCGCTGAAATATGTAACCCAATGAAGGCTCGACGTGTCCGGCACCGCATTCAAGAAGATAGCGCAGAAAAGAATACTTGAGAGGCCGTACCAGAAGCCCGTCTCATACGTCTGGAGGCTAATGAGAGTCTCTCCAAGGGTTTGAAGCCCGGAATCCGATGTTTTACGTCCAACATGATAGTTTGCTATTCGGAGGATGAGGATCGAAAGCCCGCATGCGAAGATTAGTACTGTCCGAATTCCGGAGGGGCCTAAAGGAATCCAGGGCCAGAAGACTGCCGCTCGAAATCAGCAAGCTTTTTCCCACATGAGATGGAGGAAGCTATCAGGCTCACATGAATCCCAAGTTGACAAAAGTAAGGCCTCAACGTAGGCAACGGCCAGCAGAAGCGTGGCGGTAGAAGAAAATCGCCGGTGAAGAGCTGGTTGCAGTGTATCTTTATAAGAAGCCCTGAGACTCGGGGTGCTTGTCATTGTCAATGCGCATCGTATATTTGACGTGCGAATGGAGGCGAGTCGATCATATACTTGAAAATCGTAGGCGATATTATATTAGTTTGTTGTGTTAGGGGACACGACGAATCCGAACAAGCGGGTACAACTGACTCATCAGACCTATTGTGGATCCATGTCGCCGAATACCAAGCGCTCACCTCCAGACCTATTGTCAGAGGGCTGGTACGTACCCGTGGGCACTACGCCCGTTCCTCGCGTATACTTTGCAGTCAACTAGTTAGTGACTGGGTAGTTTATCATGTAGGTTAGGCTGGACTCTTAACAGCGCTACACAGATGTCGCTGTGGTAGGAGTCTAAACGTCATGGCCTTTTTAGCAGGTTGCTAACTACGAAGTATTACAAACCCCCCTTTCGGAACTGGTTGACATCGACAGCAAGACCAAAGCATTCTCGTTTTGCCTCCGTATCTAACCATCTACATACAATAAAGCTCACATCTTCTGCCGCACGAACAAATCGTTAAAAATTTTCAGAATCCATGCTCGCCAATGATATCTCTGACTCGACAGACTGGCTTTCCACGCCATTGTCCGCCCTTGCCGCTGTCGAGGCGGCCCTGCGCTGCCAAGTCTGCAAGGACTTCTACAAGACTCCCATGATCACATCGTGCTCGCATACATTTTGCTCTCTGTGTATAAGGAGGGCGCTTTCCACTGACGGGAAATGTCCGCTTTGTCTCGCGCCAGAGCAGGAGCTGAAACTGAGAAGCAATTGGTCCATCGAAGAAGCCGCAGAGGCGTTTGTGAAGGCACGACCAGAAGTTTTGAATCAATCCGAAGACCTTGCACCCGTGACCTCGTCCAAAAAAAGGTCGAATGACATTTCCAGGCCATGCGGGATGCCGCCTAAGCGGTTAAGAGTTTCAGCGCGACTGCAAAATGCTTATGCATCAATTCAAGCTCAGAAAGCCTACGATGCTCCAGGCAGTGAAGAAAATCATACCCCCGAACACCGCAAGTCTCTCGAAGAATGATTGCGTAGTTAAAATATACGCTAACACTTCCTACAGCCGATGACATCTCTACTTGTCCAGTCTGCCAGCGCGACATGGAGATGTGGAAGGTGTTTTCGCACTTAGAAACCTGCCCAGGTCAAGACGCCATCGAGAAAGCGAGCGGGAGCCATAAGGACAATATTCCAACGTCAAACACCTTCAGCCAAACGCAAAGAACCCAAGAAAAATCCTGCGAGCGTCTACCCGCCTTAAATTACTCCATGCTTAAAGACCAGGCCTTACGGAAGAAGTTGTCAGAACTCGGGATAACCAGCTTTGGACCTCGACAATTATTAGAAAGGCGCCACCGGGAGTGGTCAGCCCTGTGGAATGCCAACTGTGATGCCGTCCAGCCAAAGAGGCGTTCTGAGCTTCTCAACGATCTAAGTGTCTGGGAAAGGGCACAGGGAGGACGCGCCTCGATGCCCAGCAAATCCCAACAGGCCTTGGCCGTTAAGGATAAGGACTTCGACACGGCTGCTTGGACTTCGAAACATAACTCGTCGTTCAAGGAATTGATTGCATCAGCACAGAAAAGCAGATTGGAAGCGGCTAGCAAAGCTAAGGAACCTCAATCTGCTTCTCAGGAGCCGCTAATTGCGGCCCCCGGTTCTACTGATGCATGACTTTTATCTGAGTTTGCCTTCGCCGTCAAAGCACGACATTAAACAGAGTTGTTCAAACTATACCACGAGACACAAGCGCATCAAAACTTGAAAAAGTTGCTCAACAAGTCTGTTGATGATTGCAAGCTTCCGGTAACTCAGACCTGTCCATATAAATATACCGTGTATATCGCGGCGGACACAGTGGCACCCAGTCACGCTACATCTTGTGATCATACCAACGCATCAGCTAGTCGAAGCCCATCAAAGGTAGCAGTTACTTTATTTCCTTGAACAAACTTGTAGCTCCAGATTATATCTGACCTTCGCCTCGAGTCACCGCCGAGCCTAATCAGCCTCTTCACCACTATTTCGCTTCTACTCATGCATCCTCGAGCTCCTTCGCCTCTTTCTCTCCCTGAGAAAAAGTTCTATCTCAGCGGTAAGTGTAGCCCAACTCACATTATAGGTATGGAAGCCCGTCGTAACACGGAAGTCATCTTCTCAGTCCGACGGCACGTATCAAAACTTGAACAGACGTTCCCGCTAATGCCTAGCATTCGGCAGGCAGTAAAAACGTGCGTACCTTGCCTTATTACCCTGCAACATTCGAGCCGGTTCTCATCACAATCTCTGATTCTTTGGGTGCTCAAAAGCGACATGATGGCTTTTCTGGGTTGGAAATTGGAGACGTGCAGGCTTTTCATTGATCTTGATTAAGCTAAAAGATTAAGCTGAAACGGAAGTCAATCAGCCGTTCCTAGGGATCAACAAAGTTGCATGCCTCTAGAAGGCCAATTTATCGTCTCCCGCATTGTATAGTTGAACGATAACCCGGTAAAACAATTGGACTTGGATGAGTGCCGACCAAGGTATGAAGATACGTCCTAAAAACAAGTTGTTATGCGACCCGATTCTTGGGAAACATAAACAAAACAGAATGACGTGATTTACGTGGCAAAAAACAGAGGCTAATTGCTATGGTGTACTTCGCAAGGACGAGATCTTGGTTGGGAAATGTGGTGCATTCGCTGGAGCTAGAAATACAAAATCATCGCAAAAGCGGCTTTTTATTACGGACGTAATCTCTGAGAGATTTTTTTAAGTGAGTTTTGCCCTTTTGCGCCACAGTGAGTGCACCACCTCTTCTGGTGACCCACACATAGTGCCGATGCAATTTGGTGGCCGGATTTGCCGTTACTCGAAAAGTTGCTGAAGTTGCTCAAAAGTCCTGTTAAAGTTGGTCTCTTTCTCGGCCGTCCCTGCTGTAGCAGTGGACGGATGAGGCTTCGGTGAAGTACACGACCGAAAGCGCCATTTATATGTAACGTCATGATGCCAGCTACTTGGCTGTCAGCTCTTGCCTCTTCCACATACACTAGCGCAATGGTCAGGTTGATGAACTTAGCGCTTGCTCGATGAAGGCTCAACTTGGCTATCCCATATGGCCTTGACCGAATTTCGACTTAGGACGAACTACCTGAAGATTTTTTTGCCTGTCAGTTGAACAAGGTCCTGCGACAATGTCATGATGAACGATTCTAAAGACATGCTGTAGGCTAGGCCGTGTCGCCACTTTGCGGATAGTCAAACAATGGTCATTATGACGCGTACGGTTGAATGTATTTCGAAGGATCCGTTGACAAGTGTGTGAGGGATATCAAAACGCAAAATAATCGTGGAAGGGTTAAAGGGCAAAGTCGTCGGTTCCGTGAAGTCAGTGACTTCACGGAACCGACAACTTGGCCTGTCACTTCAAGTCACAGGCGCGGCAAAGTTGTGCCTTCGTCGACATGTTAAAGCGGACCATGATGGCCGCGAAAGGTGTTCGCTATGCAAAAGGGGGAAAAGACGGAGGTCTTGTTCTTTGCAACCCGGTTTTCGTGCCCTCACTCCTGCCCCCGCAACTTTGGTTGACCTTTCTTCTCAATCGGACTCTTTTGGCCCAGTCTACTCAACACTTGGTCGTCGCGTGCCTCACCAATTATGCACTACGCCCCTCCGCCTTACCCTGAGGGCGACTGATGATCAAAAGGCGATCGACTGTCCCCTGTTCAGTGCCACACGCCTTGTTCACTCTCTTCCCGCGATAAGAAGGGAACCTGACGGCCCGAAAAGCACCTCGATCTCCGCACTTTTTAGAACGATTCGTTGACTGATCAGACGCCGCTTTCCCTCAAAAGATCGGGAGTGACCGCGCGCGGTGGATAGCAAAACCAATTCAGCCTAAAAAGAAGGTCCACACAAACCAGAAGATTCTCCCCAAGCACGGGATCCCTGTTTCGCTCGCTTGAAAGGCCGAAAAGCCCCCGACACTACTGGGCTTTCGGACTCTTGGACTTTCGGAGACTTGTCTTCCCGTCCCGCATTGAGCATGCCAGAGCATCAAGATGCGATTGACTACGTACACATTCTGTTGCTTCTACTCACTTCAAAGCCTCGGAAATTGAATTGGGTTTCCGGGGAACAGGGTCCGCGACGCTAGTAGCCAAGTCCTGGACTCGCAACAACGAACTAGCATGACCCCCTAACTCAGCTGTGAGCATATCATGACGCAGCAACACTTCACATAAAGATTCCATCGACTTTCACAGTTGATTTTCGGATATTATCTTCCTTGCCGCACCTGGAGACTCTTGTCCGTGATGCTGCGTGTTGGACGCGCTATACCCGTTTAGGACTTGAATAGAGCCTCAATAGACTACCAACTGCCACAAAAGATCAGACGAGCAGGGCAATGTGTTCAAGGTCAAAGCGTCGCATGCGATGACCTTCCTTTTCTTGGATTGGATGGACTTGGACGATCCCCTCCATCGGCTCAAGGTTTAGGCCAGGGCCCAAAAATGCGAATCACTCAACGCTTGCCTTTGACCTCACCAGCCCAGCCCACCCCTGGTACAGCCTTGCGGCTTTCATCTTCACCTTGCCGAAAACGGGGCCTGAAGTCGCCGTGTTCGGATACCACAAGCCTGTTCGAAAGATGTCTATTCACAGCTTCATGTGGGGCAATAGAGAAAAGCTGAGGTGGCTTGAGTTTTATTGACACGATGCTGCTCACATTTTCAACTGCTATACTTATGGCTCGTCGATACCCATGATTCAAGCCACCCCTAGGCTTCCAAATCAGGCAGCTTATCCACACCTGATCTGTCAAAGAGGAGCCCGGTGATGAGACAAAGCTCGCAATGAGCTTGGCCACTCTGAGTTCTCACCGGCGAGTCTCCGTCCGAGAAGAGAGCTTATTGACAGCCTCTTTCAATAAACAGCTCATATACCACACGGCTGTTATTTTGACCAAAGCTTCCGTGCGGAAAAGTGCAAAAGCACAGTGCTACGACGTAAGGCAACGACCGGCCGTTCTCGCCAGCATCGTGTTCGCACCTCTCGACAAAGTTTGATCATATCTGTTGCCGAAATCAATAGCCCTGTCAGGCTCTCCGAAACTCACGCATTTTTTCATCGCTGCCTTGATACCGAGTTTTAGCAACATTTAACATACATCTGACAACATACAGCAAAGTCAGACATCTTCAGATCTAACCTTCACACAACTACAAACATGAAGCCTTCCATCATCACGGCATTATCTGCGATGAGAGTCCTTGTTGCTCCCCGCCCCAATATCAGCCCTACGTGCCTTTCTCAAGATCTGGCATGTTGAAAGATCAAAAATGCCGTCGAGGTCTTTTCGGAAATCATGCAGTCGCCGTCGAAGAACCTGACAACTGGGCTCAAATCTGGCGGCCCTGCTGGCGGGGCCGCTTATGTCGCCAAGCGAGCCATCAAGGAGCTCGCTCAGGTCATGGCATTGACTTTGCACGACCCGGAAAATTTCATCAACAGGTTTAGCTTTCCTAAAAGTACCAACAATAAGGGCGAGGAGAGCAACTTGGAGAGAAGCGGTCGTCTTGGTGCTTCCGCAGGTGGCGATTCTGCCGCAAGCGCGACCTAACAATGCTTGCCACGCCAACCTCGGACTGGGAATCGTGCCGAGCAGAGGGAGCGCCATGCTGGCTGGCTAGACGCGTCGCCAGTTCTGTGCTCAACGAAATTGAATCGGTCTGTGGAAAAGAAGAGGTCTCTACTAATACATCTGTTCAGGAGACATAAGAGTGCCACCGTCCGGGGCAGCCGTGCTGAGCAAGCAAGCGAAACCTTTTTTGGCCTTCCAGAATGTTGCCAAAAGAATATGGCTTTGGAGTTTGATTAGAGTCAGAGGCCAAACCTCTGGCTCTTCGAAATCCACAGTTCTTTTTTACTTGGATACAATATGGGGTGTCCCGAGTTATCAAGCTTGCTGCCTCGGCGATTCAGCACCCGACCCTCCCTTGTGTTCTCCTTGGCACCAGCCTCAGCCGCCCCGGTGCTTCAGAGAATTTGCTTTGCTCGGCAATCAGGTTTATTCTTTGTACATTGCTTTTCGTCAGATTTTGTCACGATTGCCCCTCGTTTAAGCCTCCGTGCTCATCATGTCTCCAAAAAAAACGGTTACAAGTATCAATGTTTTCATAAATATTTTTTATGCGGGTAGATTCAATCTCGCGAAATTCTAGCCATACCAATCAATGGTGACCGGCGTCATACATGATTTACCACCATGCTCTTTCCTTCCTATGATGCGGGCGACGTAGCGACGAGATCTTCTCGCGACCTTGCAGATAAGTAGGTTTGAGGGTAAAGATCGATACCGGGTGGCAGTTATCGTCCTGATTAGCTCGAATTTCGGACCACTGATGCTTTCAGAGGAGTTGAAATCTCCGAAAGTTCAAAGGCTTCTCATTGGTGACCAGAGGAACTCGTTTATCTTCGAATGAAATCCTTCCGTGATAGTCGTACAGTAGCCTGTGAGCTTGCTGATCAAGCCCTTCCGAAGTCTGGGCCAAGGGACAGTGAAGACGGTAGTGCCGCTGTCTATATCTACAACAGATGGTAGGATGAGAAAGGAAAAGAAGGACATGTACGCCTAATCATTGCGATCCTCCCCACGGCGGTGCGCATGAAAGGACACCTGAGAAGCACCGCACCCAAGATTGTGCGTTGAGTTTATATTCTCCGTCACCTGTTCTCTCGCGCAGATCGTCGTGGGCACTATCCTAAAAATAGGATGCACCTCGGATGGCAGTACAGAGGCGAACGTGGACGTTAGATTTGCGTTGTTCAATTTTGAATGAAAGGCAAATTAGCCAGAGCGTTTTTTTTTCGGATTTGATCAGTCGAGGTGGGATTCTGCTGGTGTGCCGCTATTAGTCAGACCATTTACATAATTAAGTAAAAACAGCGGTGGTGATGACTTTTGAAGTCATGTTGGAAATACAGGACTGGACATCATGAATGAGCCCAGAATCAGAACTTTTTCATGCATGACTTGAAGCAGGATTCCATGAGACGTGAAAAATCGTGAAGTTATTTCGTGTGGCAGGGATTAGCACCAAAATCTCAATCGCCGGCGACTGTACTTCACCCGCGGTATCATCAATGCTTTTGATTGTATGTATAGCGACCCTTTGCTCTCTCCACTGTCTTGCCACTTACAGAATTCCTCCAAGTTAGATGGTGATAAGACATGTTGTGCAATGTTGGAGAACAAGCATTGCGCGTGGCCCCGGACTATGATCGATAGTCCCAAAATTTCGATACCGGGTGTTGCCATGCCGTTTCAATTAACCACTCGGTATGACGCCACCATATATAGATGCTTCAGCGATCTTGCACATATCAAAGTACTCAGGTTGAGACAAGAGCGTATAATGGACATTGGGCCACGAAAAACTTCTCGCGGTAACCGACCAGACACACAGCGGGCGACGACTGCGCCACCCTATTGGGATGCTGAGTTGGATGACTGCGCGCTAGGATAGCAAAGCATTAAGTTAATAGCTTATATGGCACTGTCCGAGCGGCAGAGTATGGCGATGCGCCTAGACTGCAGTTCTCGATCGACAACCCCACCCGGCTGCTCATGTTTCACTCACAATTGCTCATCCTTCCTCATGCTTAGTCCTGAGTGCTTGAAACGAAATAATACTAACTACAGCCCTAGTCGAGGCGAGTTCGATTCAGGCAGCCGACATCGTTGAGCAACGAGTGCAGCACTTTCTCGCCCTAAACTCCCGGGAGCAATTGGCTCCAGACCCAGGCATTATGGCGAGCCTCTCTGCGCGCATCGACAAGCTGAATCCCTTCTCCCGATCCGAAAGCGACGATCACGAAGACCAAGAAGAGCAGCTTGGCATCAACAGCGTCGCCGGAGGCGGTCGCAACAACCGCACCGTCGACTCTGACAAGAACCGGCCAAGAGTCAGCCACGCGCTGCGCTCCCTCCTATCAAAGAGGGTGTCCTGTTGGATTCAGAGGCTGCTCTGGATACGCTGGAATACACCGAGGCGCTTGACCGATTGCTGGATCAGAACCCCTACACGGTTCCCGACCATCTCATGAGTCGCTCCCACCCTCTCCCAGAGTACTTCATCAGCTCCAGCCATAACACCTACTTGATGGCCCACCAGTTGTACGGCGCCTCTTCGGTCTCAGCCTACGAGACGGTCCTAAAAACCGGTTCCCGGTGCGTGGAGATTGATGCGTGGGATAACAGCGACAACCAGGACGAGCCAAAGGTAACCCACGGCTACACACTCGTGTCTAGCATCCCATTCCGTACCGTATGCGAGACGATCCGCAAAGTATTTGACGAAGAAATCGAAATGGCGGCAAACGACTCATTCTCCTTAGCTCCTATCCTAATGTCCTTGGAGAATCACTGCGAGGAACACGGCCAGATGCGCCTTGTTGAGATCATGAAGGGAGTTTTTGGCCATCGTCTCCTGAAGGAGGCCGTCCGTGAAGCAGGCCATCGTGAGCAGGATGGATCAGGAAAGCACATTTCCTTAGACGAACTTGGCCCCCACATCACCGTCATCGTCGAGTATCATTTCCCCGGAGGTGATGCTCACCTGGATGAGTGTTCTTCGTCTTGCTCTTCGGATACAGACGAAGGTGAGGTGCAGACCCAAAGAGACGCTCGCAAGACATATGAAGACAGATGCAAGGACAAGTCCACAGCGCCCAGCCTCATCATCCCCGAGCTTGCGGACCTTGGCGTATACGCACAATCCGTGAAGCCGGTCAACAAGTCCTGGTTTGATCCCGGAGAGCTTGTTGACGGTCCTCATTACCACCTCATCAATGTATCCGAATCGGGGCTCCGGAGGCATCTGCCTGCGCATGCCATGCCCATCGCCAGGCACAACGCTCATCACTTGATGCGGGTCTATCCCAAAGGTACCCGCATCTCGTCCTCCAACCTCAAACCCGTGGCGTTTTGGGGCATTGGAGCTCATATTTGCGCCCTGAACTGGCAGTCTTTCGGCACCAGCAATCAACTCAACGAAGCCCTTTTCATCGGGTCCGACGGCTACGTGGTGAAGCCAGCTGCGCTTCGAGCCGGCGCCGACGGCAAGATAGGGACGGGTCGGATGAAGAGGCTGCGATTATACGTAGCCGGTGCCACCGACATTCCGCTCCTCCAGGGCAGGGAGGTCCAATCGATCAAGCCTTACCTGACGTGCAACCTGTACAGTCCATGCCGCATCGATGGCGACACGCACAAACGTAAGACGTCTCCGTACAAACATCACAAACTCGGGTTTCTGCACAAGGGCGAGAATCCACCGGCAACAAATGCCATTTGGGACGAGATGCTCGAATGGGTGTACGAAGACAACGATCTTGTGTTTTTGCGCATGCTCATCAAGAGCGATGATGCCTGGGCCAGGAACCCCATGATGGCCGTGGCTGCCGTGCGTCTCCTATACACCGAGCCCGACTGGTGCTTCATGCGGATGTTCAATATGAAGGGCGAATGGACAAATTGTACGGTGCTCGTCAAATTCACGTTTGAGGATGCATGAATGAACTGCGCTTGGTCATTTTGGCTGCTCAGGCCATAAGGGCAAGGAACAGCTCCGCCTATGACCGTGTCTTTGGTGTGATGCGGCTTTCATGTATCTCTATCTTTTCGCAAATGGATACCAGTCGAGGAATTGGAGTGGCTAGATAGGATGCAGTCCTGAAATGGCAGGTGAAGGAACACGTGGTGACTTCGCACGACATGCTCAACACCGCCAAGATGTGACGGCGATCTTGCGACCCATATCATGCTACTTGGTACGATGCATCTGCTCCGGCCTGAAATTGGATGTTGACTAGGTTTGCATGGCCTGCATTGTGAGCCGGGATTGTCAGGACGGTAGAGGTCATGCTTGGGTTGGACATGCATCAAGACGGACGTCTCTGCGCAGTTTCGTTCCAGGTTGATTATCCATTCGACAGAATAGTTATGGCGAGGCGAATTTGCGGATTGAAGCCTAACCAAGGTAATAAACCGTCATAATGGAGCGTATCAATTGGGATAACCGGCGTAGTGATCAAGCCAAGCCACGACATCGACTCAATCCAGTCTGACATATCACACACCTGAGGACGGGTTTCCGCCTGAGGCAGGCCGATTAGAAGAGTTGCAGCGCGTAAACAAGTTCGCTACGGCAAGAGCTGTGGCTACGGCCTTGTAAGTACTGCGGGAGACTCTTGTTTTGGAAAGATGGCCGGCTTTATCGAGTACGTTCAGGACGAGTGTCTCGAAATCAGTTCACTCCACGGAATCCGAGGCAAACCATCGACAGTACTAAAAGCTGACGGCGGGGTGGGAAGGGATGGGTGGGTGGAAGTCGACAGACAAGCAGCTATGGAAAGAAAAAAAATAAGCAAAACAGATCAGGGACGGGAGGCGATGCGCGCGAGGCTATGTTTCGTTGGCGGACGCGAAACCTCTTCGAATGGCAACTGGAAAGACGAGTTTCGATTGCTGCTTTGCTTTGGGAGGGATGACGCAAGCCGCTCGAGGGGCGAAAAGAGTGAGGACCATATCCGAAGCGATGCTGGAGTGTGGCCAGAGAAAGGTGGCGACACTGCAAGGAAGGTGGGAATCACACTACGAACAGTTTATCATCTTTGGCGCCAAGTATGCATTAGACTGCAACGAGATGGCAGCGGTGTCCAGGGAGAAGAGGGTAGGGCCATATTCTAGGTGGTGGCATGCTAGAGGTGTTGTGGGATGGGAGATGGCTCACATGTCGAGGGGAAGATCTAAAACCAACACGGAGGCGGCAAATCGGGACGGGGCTTGAGCAGACCTCTGTATGCCCCAACCTCGCCTGATCCGAGGATTGATCAGAGGATCAGAAGATGAAGCAAGCACGCACGTGCTCTCTCGAGAGGGAGGGGGGGCCGCCATCATGGCTGAGGTCGAGAGCTGATGGAGGATCAGGCCGCTCCTTGATCGACGTACGATCCGCTGACCAGGTTACACACGTGAGAAGCCGCGTGTGTGGCACGGCAGGGACCGGGCATTCGCGACGTGCTTTTTTTGGCATTCATTTCCGCGTGTTTGAACGAACTTCTTTACTAGTAGCCAAAGACATCCCACAAGGTGGAATGGGCCGGTATATTAGGTCGACGGGCAGGCAACTGGACTGTCGGGCTGATGCTACGAGTCGTATGCGAAACCGAATTCAAAGAAGCGATTTGCCAGCACCAGCCAAAGGCCATTCAGTCCATGGTGCATAGGCTACGTGCTGCTGGGAGGAGGTAGTGACACGACATTGCGATCATCGTGAGAACATCGTGTATGTACACACGGAACGCACATAGCGTACTGTCACTGCATTCCGTGATTTGGCAGAGGCGCAGGATCCAGGGCGATCAGCAGCTTTTCGGCCTTGCTCGCCTGCTAGTCGCCTGAGAGGAGAGCTCGGGGCTCCAAGGAATAGCGCCGGGGCGCGCGAGGAAAGCCGAGGTTAAAGGGTGGCGAGGCCATCGCACACGTGCCACCAGTAGGACCTCGCGTCTCATCCATGGCCAAGAGGCACGCGGCCTGACGAGGTGCCCGGGAGGTGAGAGAAGTAATTGGCGGGATGGAGCGAGCTGGTGACGACTAAAGGGGGCCTGTCAGCTGGCTGGCTGGCTATGGCGGATATTGATTGGCTCGGTTGGCTGATCACTGTCTGAAACCTGCCGACGATAGGCCGTTGATGGAGGCGCGCGGGAGAGGCAGTCGATCCATGACATTCAGGCTGGCGGACATGACGCCAGCCCGCTTTGCGACATTCCGCGAGCGTGTGGGCGTTGCCCATGCTGCCTGTTGCACCCTGCATCTTCGCATCCTCTTTCTCCTGCTCTCTCTCTCTCTCGCTTACCTGCCCCCCGTCGGCTTGACGAGCAAAGCCAGGCCAGACCATGTGCAGAAAGCGCAGACTCGGGGAAATAAATGTCACCCGCTTGCACTTTGCAACGTAGTCCCGTCCCCTACGGACAAGGCAGTTCGTTCATGGCTGCTTGTCCTCGCTTTTCGCCACGTGTGAACTCCGCGTTGGCGCAGGGGGCGATGTGTGGACCGGCACATGATCGCCAGATACCTCAGAAGCAGCCAGCCTCGAACGGGAAAAAATGCCTAAATCAGCGCCGCTGACGCCATAAGCCGCGAAACGTGCGCTGCCATGTTATATGCTTGCTTTGGGTTCTGCGGATGGCGCCCCGAGTTTCCCACGCGCAGCACAGCGGACAATCCGTCACGATGGTTTGGTGCTTTATTTTCCCTTCTCCAGGCTCCAGTCGATTTACTTGCCAGCGGACTTGGACCGTCATCTTCGCCACCTTCTGTTCTTAGTTCTTGAAGCTCGGCGCGTGCAGGAGGGAGGGAGGGACCTTTGATGGGTACAATTCAGTTGAGCGCGGCGGAGATTCCCGCTCATGCCACCTTACAATTATACAGGGCAACAGCTATAATAACCACGGGTCCTGGTACGCCCGGGGCGTGAAAGGACAGAGGAGCCGGGGCAGGCATGGGCACAAATGCGCACATAGACAGTCCGCGCAGTGCCCACCCGACAAACCGGGAGGCTTGCTCTCGCCCTGCATGCGGGACGTCGGGAATGCGCAAAGATAACGAAAATGTGGTGACGAGAAAGACTCGTGAGTGGGGAACAAGAGCACCGTATGTAAGAGATGGAGTGGTAAAAGGGGGGGGACCTGTTAGCTTTCCACTCCCCTCGACCACAACCCGCAGACAGCGATCAACCATGGACCTCGAGCAGATCTGCGCCGTCGGCCGACAGTGTCCGCTCGGGGCGTCTTCTCCGCTTGTGTGCCTTTCACGATGCAGCAACACAGGCGGCTAGCTGGCTGGGGGAAACCCTCTTAACCCCTCCGCCCCTCCCCCGTTCAGACAGGCAGGTACGCGGGTCTCGGGACAACTCGCAGAGATGATGATAATATAGCAAACGATCATGTTCCTAAGAAGCTACCTAGTAGGCAACTATTCTACTACAACCTCTCTCCGGTTATGATGAGCCTTATGACCAATATTTTGAAATATACTGTTAACTAGTGCATGGCATTGAGCGGGCTCCTCTCTCCTTTTTTTCTTGTGGCTTACCTCCCAGTCTCGGACTTAAGAGATGCCCCGCGGTTTCATAACAAGAGCCTTTGCCCGACTTTCCTCAACATCATCGACCCGTTGCGGCTGGGCAGATGCGTCATTTACAGCACGCTCCGGCCGGAATTAGCCTTTTGCGCGTGGCATGCCGCCTAAATGAAAAATATGCTCGCATAGCTGCTATACGGGTACGTAAGCCAGATCCATAGACTGCATTGACAAACTCCCTTAATCCCTGAGAGTGACTTTTTTGACGTTGTTCCTCCACATTCTGTGCTCCCCCCCTTGTCCCATCCTTCCCCCTAGCCAGGGTTAATGGGCAGTTGGCGGTTTAGCGTCGCGCCGCCTTCGAGTTGTGTTCTGTGAAGGGGCCGGGGGGGAAATTCGTGGACACTGATTGTGTCTTCTCCCATTGTGCATCAACATCGTCTTCACGACACTCCGCTCACTCTTGCCCTCCATCATTACTTCGCCATTGTGTCGCCGGTCTCGTCTGCACGCCTGTCCGGTGCATGCGCTATATAGCCGATGTACATGTATGTTCGGATACACTGAGGCAGAACGTCGCGGTAGCTTCGTCGACGTGTTTTCGCTCTCCTCTGCCGCCTCCATCACTTACGCCATAGGCCTAGGTGCCGCCTTAACCCTGCCGCAGCTCGCCCCACTGCCACTTGCGCCACCATCATTGGCCGACGACTTGCTTCGACGCTCGCCCTTGTAGTCGGTCCAGATACCTATACTTGCTGTCCTGCAGGCACCGCTTCGTCGTACCTTTGGTTACCACCCAACCTCGCCGCTGTCCATCGCTTATACTTCATCGCCATCTGCCGCCATCCGCATCCCAGTGCGTCCAACCCGCTTCCCTACATACCTCCCATCCGTCCCTTCCAGGCCCCCTTACTTTTCCTCCAATCTTTCCTTCAACCCTGTTACCGTCCATCTCACGCCTGCGTCGACCCGATCTCCCTCTTGGCCTTGGCCACTTGTATCTTGGTTCACGCCTTCCGTACAATCACGCGTCTCGCGCAGCTCTTTGGATGGCTGATGCCTTATCCCGTCGCTGGATTCGGTGACGGAACATTCGCGGACTCCTTTTATTTCTCGTGCCAATAAGAATATATCCAAACTTATTCCCTTGACCGTCCCATTCGATTCACTCATTGAATTGAACCCCACCTTCGGAACCATCGAGCTCCGTTGTCTGCCGGACCCGCCAAATACTCCCTCCGCGTCGGTCGTCATACGCAAGCCTTGGCCTTATCAGCCCACCTCGCTCACCTCCCGTTAATTTGGCTCGCCCTAGCTGTCGTGTCTGACGACCACGACGCGCTGTCAGTTGGCTCTCAAGCCAATGGGAAGCATCATGGAACACTCTGATTCCACTGTCTCGACCACACCCTCCGACACCATCGAGCCCGTTCTCCACCATCCCGTACCTACGCGTCCACCTCTACCGAGTCGTAAAAGCAGCGGCCCCCTTGCTGTTCACAGAGACAGCTCAGCTGTCGGTCCCATCGATGCCCAGTTTGGGCCTGACGACGCGAGGGCGATGAGCCCCCGGCGTACAAGCGAAGACATTGATAAGATGGGCAAAGAAGCCAGAGCAGAACTTCACAGGTACGGCCTCATTGCCCGATGCTTCAACTACCATCACACACTGACTCTGGCGTCGAATAATAGACATGCTCAGGCACTTCAAGAGTCCCTTATAAACATATTTAATCGTATTGAAGCCGTACGCGAAGAGCACGACAAGCTCGATAATAACAACAAGTTCCTACAAAAATACATTGGAGATCTAATGCACACCAGCAAAATCACCGCGTCAGGCAGTCGAGGCCGTAAATGAAATCATTGCATGAAAATTGATGCCGGCTGTCCCAATACCAAATAGAACCATGGCTGCAGACGAAAAATAAAAAACTGACAGTTTTACGCCCCCCGGCACACGATACCCTCACAGTATGGGAAAAACAAGAAGATCTGGCCCTGGAGTTGACAAGCGATGTCGCGTATTTAACGACATAAAACCTACGGCCTACTCGAATTCCACATGTCATCCTTCCCATTCATCTGTTGATCCCTATATCTATTGCCTCGTTTCCTCCAAGACTCCGACGTCCCTGAATGCCGGAGAATGGAGTGAGTAGACTACTGTCGCTTGCACCGTTTGGTACTCGCATCACGTCATTTATTGGAGTAGACTACTTTGGCCGACCTCATAGCATTTAGGCTCTCGCTTCTCAGCATTCGATGCGCCACGGAGATATGTCACGTGGGGCCTTAGGGCTGTGGGCGCATTTCAGCTAGCGCCATGCGACCGTCGTCCATCTACATGTACCTGAAATGGCCGGAACATGATGTCCTATGTAACCGCACCCAGGACGGCACAGCCTGCCTGTATATGGTGCATTCTGTCAGGCGTTTGTTGAAGCTTTCATGGGAAAATAGTACTTGTGAGGTGTTTAAGTGGTTTGATATGCGACCAAGTATGTCGTTCCCAACAGCTATTGCGGGTGCGCCGTCTATCAAGACGGTCACTGGAATGAGAATCTGTAACGAGTATCCGACAAAGACTTAGGTCGTCCTCGGAAGATAAGCTTTTCGACGTTGTAGTTTTGAGACTGGCAATGGCGAAATTTGAATGGTATCCGACAGGCACCGACACATCTGACCGCCCCGGCCACCGAGAGCCGGAAAACGGGCGCTAGGATCCTCGGCCCGCGAGATTAACAACAGAGCCTGGTATGCCGAGGTTTTTTTAAGTCGGCGAGGTCTTGTAGAGCCAAGTAAGCTGAAACCCCAAATTTTGCAAAGTCTCACTTGTCAACTGGGCTGTGAGTGAAAGCAGTGATACCGAATTAGAATGCCTTATACCCATATATCGTTTTGTACTCCGAAAACCAGTCTCCTCCACCCCCTCCTTGCTTCATCCACTCCTTTTCTTCCTTCACCCCACCCTTTTTTTCCCCAGCCACGAAGTGCATGCTGGGTTTAGGAAGAACCGACAGAACTGAAGATGGGAAGGGGGGGAGGGGGGCCGATTAGCGCTTCACACCCCGGGCTGTATGCCCTTTCGGGATGGTGCTCCGGGCATAGCACGTGCCGCAACGACGTAAATTTACAAGTAAATCCACTCACTCAACCACCCACACACCATTAGCTAGGCCCGTTGTTGGCCTTACGAAGTGGCGTGGGGTGGAGCCGAGCCACGGCAGCCAAAGCTTCAAGGTCTTTCGCGCTTTACTAGCTGGCATCTCCAAGGACGATGAAAGGCAACACATTAATAAATCGGAATCCAAGCGGTCACATACAGCCGTCACCCAACCAAGGAAGTTGTTTTATACGGACCAACCTCGACCTGTCTTGCCCCGTGCAAGATCATCGCGTCCATCCTGCCTCGGCAGTTTGGATGAGACGGGCCGCGTGGAGGACAAGAGGACAAGAGTCGGCCCCCGACGCGTCTCGCCCCTGAGGTCAACGGCCTTACCCAACGGGCAATCTCCAACAGCAAGAGGCTTCCCTGCTAAAGGGAAAAAGGGCTACGAGAGCTGGAAACTCTGCGGCAACTGACAACAGGGCGGACGGGCCAGCAAACGTTGCCGTCGACTGGGTCAAAGAGGGTGACGCGTTGTCGGCTTGATGTGGCAGACGTTGCGGCCGGAAATTCGACCTGCTTCTTTTTTCTGCCCGCCCAGCCTTTGAAGCCCACCTCTCCTAGCCCTCCTGACGTATAGTCATGTTGGGCCCCAGCCGACGACGTGGCGGGCCTCATCGGACCCCTCTCCGCCTTTGAGCAGGCAAGGTCCTTTGCTCGGACAGCACGACTATTACTCGCCAACACTGCAATCAACACCAGTGGCCCAGGCGACTCCCTGGTAAATGAGGCCCCGTTGAACAGGTTCTGAAAACGCCGTCAAGGTTCAAGCATCTTGACCGTGTCAAGTTTGTATGGGAGACTCATCCGGGAGGCGCGAGTGGATCGTGTCTACGCTAACATTGCCTGTCGATATCTGACGGGGCTGCCCGGCTATGGGGTAGGTGGGTTCCTTATTGGTCCAGTTGTTTCCCGAGCGCCCCCCTCCAGAGATGCGGATTGTGTCGACTTGAGCCCGTGGCGGCGTCAAAACATTCATTGGGCAGGGCCGGGCCCCAGAACAACACGCGCAGTCTAGCTGCTCGACTTAGGGGAACATGTCCTCTGTTCCCTGTATAGGACTTTTGCCCTGGCCGTCGGGGAACCCATCTTCTCTTTCGGGAGTTTTGAGGCACCAGGAGATCACGCCCCCCCTGGTCGGGGGGGGGTCTGTATCATTTTGCATGGCGAGCACTCAGGCTACGATCCTCGCCCCGTGCTGCTGGGCCATGCCTTCGCTCTCCAGCACCAGCGGCCCTCCGCCCGGCCCGCTTGCGTCCAGGCTGACGGTGACGACGCTGCGCTCTTGCACCACTCGCACCGTCTCGCCCAGGTTGCGCCAGTCGACCTCGCATGCCTGCCAGGTCTCCAGACCGTCGGCGCCGCGCACGGCCTCGCGGATCTCGACCGTCGGGAACGGCAGCCAGCCGGCGCGTTGCGGAATCGCCACCAGCGGGATCTCGGCCTCCGTCTCGGCTGTCGACGAGAGCCCAGCCGCCGACGCGGGAATGACAAAGCGGCCACGCCGCCGGCCGCCCAGTAGCCACGTGTCCGTCGGCGCCGTCACCTCGTATGCAAACTCCTGCTCGCCTCGTTGCGCCGCGTCCGTGTCCCAGATGCGCGTCCACTTGAGGTGTAGCGTTGCCGCCATCAGCTGGTTCACACACGCCGCCGCCGGTGTCGACCCGCCACTCACTCCTGGCGCCGGCAGCTCCGGGCCTGCGCCCGCCATGCTCATGTCCGCCGTGTGCACCACCGACAGCGACGGGATCTCGACCGGGATCAGTATCGACGCTGCTGCGCCTGCCGTCCCGCAAACGGCTATTTGCTCGTGCTTCTTTTGCCACGCGCGCAGCACGGCCGCCAGCTTGCTCGAGGCATCCTCGCTCGCCCCCGGAACGGTGCCGAGGCCGTCCAGCTGTTTCTCCCACGCGATTCCCTCCAGAAAGGCTGTTGTCATCTTTCCCACCAGCGCGGCTCGCTCTAGGTCGTGCGCCTGCACACCCTTCCGCATTTCTCGCAAGACTTGCTCTACCACCACGTCCGCAAACTGCCTCAGAGCTGGCGTCTCATCCAACTCTTGCCTCACCGACTTGCCCATCAGGTCCTCGGCCTCCGTCTGCAGCACCGTGTATTTCAACCCGAGGTACAAAGCCTTCCCCGCCCGCTCCCCCCCGCTCGTCCGTCCCCCGGCCTTCCTCGTCACCCGGTACAGCAGGCTTGCCGGCTGTTTAGGGAAGATGACGACCGTCTCCGTCGGGCGCACGCCGAATGCTATCTTGAAAAGTCCCGACTCCTGTAGCTCGCTCTCGTGCAGGTAGATCGGGCTTGACGTTGCCGTGGAAACCGTGAACCTGGAAAACAACGACTCGTGCTTGAACACGTCCTGGACGCTGACGCCAAGGGCCAAGGAGACGCGCATCGTCAACGACTTGGCCATGTAGAATGACTCACCCGACTGGTCAGCGTACGTGACTTCGCACTTGACCGACACATCTACCAGGTCATGCTCGACTGAGTAGGGAAAACGTATCGTCGCCGTCGTACCCGCCTCCAGGCGCCCAAAGAAGAATGCGCCAGCCTCGGGAGGCGTTGCAAAGTCTGGTGACGAATCTACAACTTTGGCCTCTCGCGTCAACAGTCGGAGCCCGCCGGTAGCCGGTCTCACCCGGATCTCGCAGCTCTCTATCGTGTTCCATCCTGTGTTGAGCTCGAGGTCAAGCGAGTTGTTCTTGTCGAGGCACACGTGCTGACTTGAAGTTGCTTTAACATCAAGCATATCCGTGCGCCGAAAGAGTCTGAATGACGGGACTTTGAAGACTTCTGCTGATGCTAGCGGGTCTTTCACCCCGTGGTCGTAGTGTAGCATCAGCTTGGTCGACACCAGAGCAAATTGTGTAATCCGGTACCACCCCGAAACCACAGACTGATCATTCATGTCAACATCTCTTCCCACATGGCCTCGACTTCACCGGGATTTCGCCCACATTACAATCCAGGGTAATGCGATTCTCGCCGGGGGTCAGGATAAACCCTCTCGAATTCTCAAATGTCAGTTCTCGGCAAGGGCCGGCGTTTGTATTCGTGACTTTCATCTTCGTGGACTGGATGGTGATCTGTCCTGGTAGCAGGCTGTACAAGGTTATCGAAAGTGAACAGCCGTCGCGTCTGTCGTGGTAAATGGGCGGTCCGGTCAACTGAATGTTGGTAAAGAAGCTCGTCACCGGTAGTTTGAATTCGTCCGGATGGGTTCCCACGAGCCTCGTCAGCCGGTCCACCAAGTCGGACCGCGCCGATACGGCAGCAGTCGCCAAACATGTCTCCTCTTGAAGCTGGCCTGCGCATTTATATTCATACCGTGATTTGGCACTCGCACACAGCTTGACGAGCATGTCGAGAGTCACACGAACAAACTCCTCGTCGAGATTTAACTCACTCAAACATTCAGAGTACATGGCGAGCATGGAGAGCTCTAGTTGACGCCAACCGTTGTTCTCAAAAAGCGGGGTCACTTGCTGAAAGTGGTTGGCTGCCGTCTTGTAGTATTTTAAATGAAACTTGAGGCAAGCCAGATCAGCCGTGCAGGACTGGGCGGCATGCTCGTATCCTGCCACCGCGAAATGTACCAGAGCCTTCTCTGTGAGACTCTCGTAGAGGCGGTAGAAGTCGTCCGGATCGCTCAACGCCGTGCGTAAAATCTGACTCTTGATTCCTGTGATAGAGACGGTCGAATTGCTCGATCTAGCCGGCTCCTCCAAATTTCTTGTGAGTGCGGTACATTCATCGTCGTCCAGGCTTATCTCATCCAACTCGTCCATGTGCGCTTCCTCCAAGTTTGGAGCCTGAGCCCACCCATCCGACCAGCCACGTACCTCCCCGAGTCCCCGAAGCACATTCCGACAAAGCATGTGGAGCTCAGCTCTTCGTGCGGCCAGGTCTTCGAGCCCAACTCGGAGGAACTTTGAACCGTGCGTCTCGGTATCGGCGACTCTTTCTCGTCGGCCAGGGCCGGGAAAAGTCCCCGGGCTGGACGATCTATGCATGTTACGGGACGAAGAACGCGCTGGATGCAACGCAGTTTTTGGCTGCGGTATGGATGCTTTCCGATCAGGGCCTTTGGCCGGCACCACGGTTGTGGATGGAATGGGGAGCGCTCTGGCCGATGTCTGTGCCAGTATCTGCTGAGCCACGGCGAAAGCGAATGATGATGCCGCGTTGTCGGCGACATGCAAAGAGGTAGAGTGGTCAGCCGAAACGTCGCTGTTTGCCACGGCTTGGATTGCACACATGATGTCCTGTCGCATGATTTGTGATATGGCTGGGATAAATTCGAGTGTCCTTCGACATATTTCTGCCAGCATGGTCAGGTTCTCCGTCTCTTCCCCGTGATGGGCTGACGGTGCGAGCGGCGCAACTCCGTAAAGAACGCTTTGTCGTTGAGCCTCTAGCCGAGTAAGCAGCTGCTCCCGGGTCGAGGATGCGTTGGCGAGTCGAAGCAGCAATGCAACCTGTCTTGAAAAAATGTAGCACCGAAAGTCGAAGACGGACACTTTATTTTCCAAAATCATGTCACGATAAGCTTTCTTAGTCGAGCTGATGACGATGTCGTCCGGCTCGAGACCCTTGTCAGCACCCTTCGATTCCAAGTCTTCGACTTCCACGTCTATGCCATCTCCGGGCACAGCAGTCAAAGGCCTTTGTGCCAGGATCTTCAGCTCTTCAGTGTAGCCCAGTAACGCGCCACCATGGCTCGCTGGCATCCCTGGTGTGGCCTGTTCCACAATGACAGAATCCAAGCCGACTCCAAGCTCGTCGTAGCCAACCAGGGCATCCTCAACTAGCCCGACGCTCTCGAAGCCCCTTGCGAGACCTTCTTTGAGAATGAAAAAAGTGCAAAAGTTCCAGCCAGGCAGGCTACGCTGGCCATCCTTTTCTTTGATATCCTCCTCATACTGTGTGACGCGCTGATCGAAAGAGCTGAGAATAAGGCTCTTAAACTTGCCCATCAGATTGTTCCAGGCCTTCTTCGCGTCCTGTTCAGTTTCAGAGTATCCCGACGGCACAGCGGGGACGATACGGGGGATCAGGTCATAGGGCACATCATTAATACCGATGCGGATCTGAGCAACGCGGTCTGGGGCACCTTTGCTGGATGAGTTGAAATCGGATCGAAGCTTCTCCATGAGTGGCGTGGACTCGATGCGCCATCGTAGCGGCACCGATGGTTTTTCAGGGCCGCTGGTATCCGAAAGTCGGCCGCTCCGTGGCTGAG
>KN173751.1:271652-294119 GCA_000758425.1 Nilaparvata lugens yeast-like symbiont | reverse complement strand
CCGGCACGAATCCCCTCTTCAGACTGCGGCAGTGAGGCCGGTTGAACCGGGGGCGTATCTATCACGTGCCCCCGAGTCGTTTGCCCAAGTGGGATTGCGCACGTGCACAAGCACGGATCGCGCACGACGTAAAATAATTCAATCAATCAATTCACTTGCGTGTGAGCTAGAACCGGTACGGTAAACCGGTGCTGGACTTGATCTGATCTGAGGCCGACGATTAATTGATTTTACGCCGTGTCCAGTACGTGACTTAGTTATTAGGTACTTATCAAGATATTGCACTCGTCTATCAACTGACTTTCTCGGCGCTTGTCCCTACGGCTTGTAGCGTAGGAGAAGCTCTTCAAGGCAACGTGGTTATCTAGAAAATTTTATTGCTACGCGGGCTACCTGAACACTACATATTGGGTGGCTTGATGTCGATCATCTTTAAACTGTCACCTCCTGAACTTGAAGTCGGCCCTCGAACCCATGATGGCTCATTCCTAGTATTCGCACAGCCGTATCCTCACTTTGCCCCTCGGCCCTAAGAGGACGACGCGCTGGCGCTCTAACTGCAGAGCACGGCGCAGTAACAAAAATTGCGAACATATGACCGGAACCCAGTGTCCATTTTGAAATGATTGCAACACCGCAATAACAAGTCGATGCCAACCCTCCCCCGAAATTTTCTTCGTCTAAGAGGTTGTTCAGATGCCGAAAAGTACACTGACGAAGAGGGACGTGGAAGAAATCCAGGGCAAGGCCAGCGGCGCTGCTCAACGCCACGGCGGGAGGAGTCGCCCTGAGAGGTCAGGCTCCCTCTTCGGATATTTGTGGGCCGACGTACTAAGGCACAATTCCGGATTGGACCAGGCGGCCGGACCCTCGCTTTTTCTCGTCAGCCGCCGTCAGGGCGACACGAGCAGCTGACTGACGTCATGAGCAAAGCTATGGCAGCGCCGTGGCAGCATCGAGCAGCCTGAAACTTCTTCACTCTGCTACCTGCTCGATAGTTTTCCGTCTTGAAAAGAGTCCGGTAACGGACCAGCGGGAACCGGGGAAGGAAGTCTGAGACGACGGCAGGGGGAGCGTGTAGGCAGAAACAAAGCACGATTTACGGCACTCGCGCGTCCGTCTGTCCAAAGTCGTCTGCCGCCTTCTTAATACACAATGATGGAAAAGATACAGCCGAGAGCCGCTCCATGGACTCTGAATCGAAAAACGAACAAAACAAAGCCCTCCCCCTCTGCCCCCGCCTGCTACGACACGTATCTCGATCCATACCTAACACTCTCCCGTAAGATCACATAGTCTCTGGGAAGTGGGAAGGGAGGATGAGGAATGAAGTAGGTGAGATGATGCAGAAAGTAGCCACGAGCCGAATGCAGGCGATGATGGATGGATGGAAACGCACGAAAAACGAAATCGAGGGACGGCAAAATGGGGAAGGGGCAAAACGTGGCCGACGATGCGGATGATACCCTTGAAAGCAAATCAAAACAATTCTCATAGTCGGTCTTCATCAAGTCGTCGTCATCCGTGGCCGTGGCTGTATTTCCAGTGTCCGTAATTCGTCTTCTCTCGCCTCAGCTGAGCGAGCTCTTGGCCCGCATGTGACCTCGTCGCCCCTCGGATCGCCGCCGTAAATGCTCCTCGCGCTTCAACACGAGTTCGCACCACTTGGCTCGCGATCTTACCCCTCCGCTACTGCTGTCTTCGTCAGCGCCGCTTCCGCCTCGCCCCATGACGTCTGACAACGCCCTCATCCATGCATTCTTGTCCTCCGCCGTATCGGCATAGAAATCAATGACTTCGCCGTTGTTGAATCGGATCCGGAAGCCTTCTTCCACAAACATGTATCCCTCTTCTTCTTCGGCAAAGGCCGATCGACGACGCTTGCTCTGCTTACCCGACGCATCCCTCTCGGACAGGGACCGGTGATCGTCCATCAACCGCTTGGCGTTGCACAGGTTAATCGTCGCCCGCGGCTGTCGGGTAGTCTCGTGATAGGCTGTGAGTTTTGTATCCACGAGTTTGAAATATCTCCGGCGCCAGTACTGCCACATGGTCGTCAGCTTGCTCCCCCTCTCTTTTTTCCCCAATTGGTCCCTCTCACCGGACAATCACCGCCTTGCTGGCTCAGGTGACCCTCCCAATTGCGCGCCAGCCTCTCCTCCGCTGCCCGGAGTTCCCTGACGCATGCGTTCATGCTCTTGGGCATGTCCTCGTCCTTGGAATTTTTGGGACGCGGCACGAAGAGTAACTGGAGCTCCAGCTTGCCAATTTTGTAGGGGCTCGCCGAACAACTATCGCATTACTGCGCTTGCTCTTAACACTCGAGACGAAACCTTCTTCCTCAGTCGCCCATTCGTTGAACAGGACTACTTCGGCCGTATAGGGCCGCCCGAAACATCGGCCCTCGTGCTCTTTAAGACAAACGTAGGACCGGCCAAAGCTACCATCTGCGGCTGTAAGCGGTGACAGCAGCTCGTATGCTGTCGGTGCGTTATTACGCCGCGCGAGCGCCTCTCGCTGCTGTTGTGCGAACCGTTCTTCTGCTTTCTGCCGCATCTCCATTTCTCGCCGCTTTCTGGGAGACGCAAAAACTCTGCTGAACGCTGATGGCTTGGGCTTGAGCGCCTTGACCGCCGTCATGGGCACTTCAATCTTAACCGGTTTGTCTAGCTTGACATTGAGGGTGAGCTGAAACTCGAGTTCATTGGGTACGAGTTCGAACTCTTGCCCGATCGGTGCGTTTCGAGCCAGTTCGAGCCAGGCGGTCGTGACGCAGTGCACCCCGTTGTCGAGCGTGAGGCTGAACCACGTCCTTTCATCTGTACGTCTGTTAGCAAGCTGAAGACATGTCTCAGACTCGCAGGACACAAACTCTTGGGTAGAGGCAGATCCAAGTCCTTGACACCCATCACCTTGACGAACAAGCGCCCTCTCTCTACAGGATCTATCGTCGTTACCTCGGAATGCGTGTCCTCCTCCGAAATGTGGCTGTGGGTTGCAGCATTACTCTCCTGGCCCGGCAACGGTGGCACTGGTCCAGTACTGGTCCCGGAGCGTTTGCGCGGGCTTCTGGGGCGATAATCCCCGTTCCAAGGTTCGATGATCCACGATTGCGGGCGGTCATGCTTGACTGGCGAGTTGTTCGCCGATCGAGCTTTCCAGCACGTGTCCGCATCCTTGTCGCTCGCAGTCACGAGCTTCGTGTTCTGCCGCATGAGGTAGCCGCGCTGATGATGAAAATGTATGTTAGCATCGAGAAAATCTGTAACCATGATCCCCCCGCGTATTTTGCATGCACGAATGGCGAAGGAAAGTGGTATAGAGCACCTTTTGCGCCTCAATGACTCTCTCGAAATCTTGGTCGAGGCTGAGCCCCATGTCCAGGTCCAGCGTCAAGCTTCTGTTCTTGAAGCTCGAGCGGCGCGCGAGCACGTCTTCTGAGACAACATCCGGCTTCGAAGCACTGAAATCGTGGTAGTTGCCGTTCCGATGTCTTTCAGGGATCGGAGACACTGCCGGTACCTCTATGCTGACCTGTCGGCGAGCTTCTCTCATCGCGGCCAAGTCGGATGGCGTGTTGGAAACTCGCGTCTTCAGTTTCGATCCCGAAGCCGACTTGATTGTGGCAATCCGCTCCGAAATGGCAGGCGAGTCTTGAGCCTCATCATCATCATCCGGCAAAGGATGGCGGATAACCGAGTCGGGCGTGCTAGGGTCATCTTCGAATTTATTTTCCGGATCTCCCCAGCCTGACCCGTCGTAGTCTGCTTTCGACGTGCTTGAAGGTGGGGTGTAGGGACGTTCGGCGGATAGCGGGACTTTCTGGGAAGGAGAGTCGCCGAAGTCTACCTCTGATCCAACCTCATCGGCGCCGGTAATGACGTGGCCCATTTCTGAGCAAGACGATTTCGGGGCAAGTAGAGGCTGGGCAAGTACTAGAGGAGCGAAATCGGGTATGCTGGCCTTGGCATCGAAATTCTGAGCCGGCGTGCCAGCACGGGGAGTAGCCACATCGTGACTCTGCGACATGTCCTGCGCCATCTCATTATTAGAGTAGTGGCTCTCGTCATCCGCATTTTGCATTTCTGAGTCACTCTTCTTGTCACCCATGTTTTGGTAGTAATCGATAACATCTTCGTCAACGTCGTTGAAATCGCGAGTAATGATGACACTACATTCGTCGCCGTCGTCTTCGTTGTCGTGAGAGTAGGCCTCATGCATGACAGGGTCTTCGGTGGTGGGAATGGGGACGTCGGGATCCAGGGCCCGGTGTGTCAGCAGGCTCGCATCAGCAATGCCCCTTAAAGCGCCAATATCGGCAGGAGAGGATAACGTGAGGCCGGAGTCAAGTGCAAGAGATTCATTCCCGTTGACTCGGCGCATGATGGACTCGCGAGAGATGCGAGGCGGCATATAGAATTGGTCCAGGAGTGGTGGGTCGCCGGCATCATGACCTTGGTCCTCCTCTTCATGGGTATCGACGGATTCTGATTCAGACTGGGGTGTGTCTCCGCGCTCACGGCTATTAGCTCTTCTAAGTCGGCGCACGCGCTGCTTTTCGGCAATGGACTTGGCAGTACCATCATCTGACAGCATCATGAGCTTGAGGCGCTCCTCCAGGGTCATCCTGCCGTGGCCAAAGCTCTGAATGTCAGACTTGCTTGCCGAGGCTGGAGGAGGTACAGGCAGGCTTCGGTGAGAGCCGCCGCCCAGCATTCTCTCGGCAGTGGCCGACAGGCCGGGAGAAGCAGGAGCGGGACTGGCCGATTGGCTCCTAATATGACCCAACCCGGGGAGAGGAGGAAGCGGACGATGGTCGTCGTTGGAGTTGGCAGAACCAGGACGCTGATGTAATATGGCCCGTGAGAGGGCAGCCTCTGGGACGGGGCTGGCCTCAAGCAGCTCGGGACCTACGCCAGGAGGCATTATCGGGTCCTCTCTTCTCCAATCATCGGGACCAACAACGGGCGTCTTGTCGGTATCCTCGAGGGCCTCGTCGAAGCTATCGTCCTGCGCGTCAGTGTGGGTCGGATGATAAAGGACATCCTCATCGTTGTCGTCGTCGTCGGCGGACTCGTAGCTACCTTCACGTGAATTGGTTCCTACGGATGAGAGATCTGGCGTGGCCATTTCGTACTCGTTAATCTGGGGCGGGGCAGCATCAAAAGTGACGCTCTTAGGATGCCGGTGCAAAAGGCGGCCCTCGGGAAGCTGGTGCTCGTTGAAAGAGGAGCGGCCGGACCAAGTGCTGAATTCGGGATCGAAGGCGCCTTTGTTGAGCTTCGACGGAGACAGGGAGGACTTGGTCGGCGAGACCTGATCTCTGCTTGGTGCTCTCGGAGCGACCGGAGCGTTGGGTGAGAGAGAGGGCGATGCTTTGCTTGGACTCATTGTTGAGAGGCTCGACTTGCTGTCGAGGCCTCGCTGTTCTGAGTCGGATGAAAGGAGGCCACCAGAGCTAGATGGTGATGGCGATGAATATACGTTTCCTTGGACCTTGGCGAGGGGTCTCTCGATGTGCGGAAGTCGAGTGGGATCATATTCCTGCTTCTGCTCGAGCGCCAGGATATTGCTATTCCGAACGCGGAAAGCTCTCTGAAAACGCTCAATGGAGGAGCGACGAGTAGGCGACGACAAGGACGCGGTACCGCCGGCAGGAAGCATGTTCTCTGCGTTACGGTTCTGCCAAAAAAGGCGAGGTGAAGGTGCAGGCTCCAAAGGCGACGACTGGAATGGAGAGTAGTCGTTGCCTGGAGTGGCTGCCTTCTGAGTCAGGAGTACGTCAGCATGACGGACACCGCAACAACCGAAACGGAGGCACGGCGAAGCAAGCGACATGGAAGGGGAAGGTGAGGACGGGGAACGGGAGTCTGGGAGCTGAGAAAGACAAGTCTTTGGGCATGAGATAGAAGACGACAAACACCAACCTTTGTCGGTGTGTACTGACGCCAACTAGGCGAGTTGCGCCTCTTCTCCGTAGGCAAGATCTCGGAGAGAGGGCGGGGCAGGCTTCTCGACATCTTTGTCGGCGAAGAGTTGGGCGTTTTCTTGGCGATTCGCAGTGGATGGACCTGGTGAAAAGGCGTCAGCGGCAGCAGGGGCGTCGAGAGGGCTTTCGAGGCTTTAGGGTAGCGAAATGCGGCATACCGGTTCAGAGGTCATCACGGCCACTTGTTGAAGGCTGGGGGCTGGGAGGCTACGGCGGACTGGAATGCATTGGCGTGCGGCGTGGCAAATCGAGCGACTGAGCTGAGCAGGGGCAGGGAATGGCACGACCAGGCGGTTGGACAGAGACTGAGGCGGCGTGTCGCAGAGGCGGCGGCGACTGTAAGGTCTCGGCCACGAATGTGCCTGGAACCGAGGAAGATGAGGAGGATGGAGAAGAGCAGGCACAAGGCTCTAAACGCGGCCGTCTGCGAGACGATGAGAGAGCGACGAAGCTGGCTGGACGGACAGACGGCAGGGCTCGGGGTGCGCGGATGAGCAGAGGCAGAGGTCAAAAACGGGAGGAGAGCTGGCGGAAGGTTTAAGGCACGCGGCCAAGGTGACGGCTTTCCGGAGTCGTGATTGGCCGGCCTGAGATAAACAGGTCGCAAGGAGTCAGGGCGCAGCCGTGGGCGGTTGCCGCGACAACCGTCGGCGCGGCCTGCGCCGTCTTGTGGCACAGCGGCGACGGCGGGTATCTAGAGAGCGGGGGCGGTTGCATCAGGCCGTAAGGTACCGTCGGTCTGTGTGGCGCCCGAGCAGCGATACAGCGACACACACCCGCGGCGGCGAATGTGCAAAGGCCACTGTGGCTAGGCGTCGACGAGAACGGCTGCCAGCAGCTCGCCATGGCGCTGTGCGCTTCGCAGTCACGGACAGACGCCACCGTTGCCGGGCTTCGCTGCATAGCACAGCAAGCGGCGAGCTCCGAGCCCTTCCGGGCGTCAGTCACGTGCTCCGCGACTATCTCGCAGCTCCTCCTGCCCCCTCCGCCATTCCGTCCGTCCACGTCGCATCCCCACCGAAGAGGGGAGACGTCGCATCCACGACCAGGAGGAGCACGTGCACGTCAAGTTCGCTTGCCGGCCTGCAGCAGCTGAGCTACGTGCTCGATGCCTCGTCGCGAGTCGTCCAGTCGTGATGGGGGCTTCTGAGACCTTCGGCACCCTCGCCTAGGCTCTTCCCTAGGCCCTCCCCTCCCCCACATGCCGCATTAGCCGCGGATGCAGTTCTGCGAAGAAACGGCATCGAGCAAACCTCACTCCCGCCACGCGTCCCCTTCGTTTCCTGATCCTGCTGCAGACCGCTGCCGGCCCAGTAGTCGTCGCACAGCCCGCCACCCCGAGCCGAGCTTGGGGCTCCGGCTGGCCCGTCCACACGGTGAGGCCGTAGGCCCTGAGTCTGTGCTATCGTCTGCGCGCCGACCCGAGCCGTGTGTGCCCTGCGCCCTCATCCTGCTTTGTACCCACCGTCAAGGCCAGTTCGCCAAGGCAACGCCAGCCGGATGAGGCGTGGTTGATGCGGGGAGGCGTGAGCAGCCAGGCGTTGAATTGGCATCCTGACATGCATTTCCGTTTCATGTCCCAGATGACTCTTCGTATTTGGCATCCCTGGAACCGGTAAATGACGCAGGACAGGCCAAGTCGGCCATGGGTGGCGTCTGAGGCTGCCGTCTTGTGAAGTTGCGTGTCTGCACGGCGCCTTGTCCAAACCAAGTTGGCCCAGCGCGTACTCGCAACGCTCGCACACCTGCCATTCGTGGGTCGACGAATAAGACACAGAGCTCGAGCCATGTCTCGACGAATAGTAGCATAAAAAATAAAGAAAACGGCGGCTCTCCTGACCTAGGAGCTGCTTTTCCCCATCGCCGCATCGACACTCTGCCTCCTGTTCCACTTGACGCAGTCGTCTAGCTTCACGCCCGTCCCACCAAAACAATCCAGGGCACTGCCTATTGTGAGATCGACTTTTCCGCTGCTAAGCCGCTCGACCAACTCAAAATCCTCCAGCCGGCGGCCTCCACCAGCGTAGGTGACGGGGATCGAACACCACTGCGCCAGCCGCGCCACCAAGTCCTCGTCGATACCCTTTTGCAACCCCTCGTTGTCGGCCGCATGGACGAGGAATTCGGAACAGTACGGCTCAAGTAGCCGGATCGAGTCTATATGTGTATGTTCCTCCGGTCTCATCATTACTGCGATGCGCTTGGCCGGAAATAAAAAGACACAGAAGGAAAAGGAGGGTTATGACCCACGGACGAGGAAATCAGAGACGAACCTTGATTTACCTCCATGTCCGTCACTGTCTGCCACTTTTTCATAGCCACAAACCACTGGGCCTCGCTACTTCCACGCCGGCGGCAGCTGAGATCGATGACAAGCCTGTTCCGGTCTCCTCCGAGCGCCGCCAGCACGGCATCGAGCCGGGACTGACTGAAGCGGCCGTCGGGAAAGAGAAAGGAGGTAATGATAACCTGCAGAACCCGGTCAGCCTTGTGCCTCCCGGTACCTCTCCGCTCGCATCTCGTCCCTCTCTCCCACCTTGGAGGCGCCTGCCTCCAGCCACTGGCGGGCGTTCTGGTCGCCGATGCCCCCTCCGACCTGGAGATGCCCGGGCCAGGCCTGCAGTGCATTCCGGGCTTCTTCCTCATTCCCCGGGCCCAGCATGATAACGTGGGCGCCCTCGAGGGCCCGGTGCCGGTACAGCTCGGCATAGTGCGCTGCCGGCAGCCGCGACACGTAGTTGGTCTGAAGCGTCGACGAGTTACTGTCCAGCGTGCCGCCCACGATTTGTTTGACCTGCCCAGCGTGCAGGTCGATACACGGCCGGAAACGCGTCATTCCGAGGGAGAGCGACGGGCTGTAGCGGGACGATGAGCTCCGGACCGTTGACGCAGACAGTCAGCGGGAGCGGTAAAAGCGGGAAAGGTGAATCACTCGGAAGCCTAGGCGCTGACAAACCGCATTGCCTAGGAGAAATGCAATTTCAAATGAAAAAAAAAACTAAGCGTACGGCTGACGACGAGTTGTGATTCGTTCTCCGATTCCCATCCCTGTGCACCCGAAGTGATATGTATATGATGCATTATCTACGAAGGTTGGGAACTTAACTATCCGGACCAGAAAATGTCATTTGGCCCCACCATTAGTGTGAAATATTTTTTATGAATTTATACACTGTATTTGACCTACAATGCTTAGAAAGCTCTTTCCCTACTAATTTGTATGGCAGGATACTCCTACAAACGTAAATCATCAGATTGAGTCAAGACCAACCAAAATGGTGCAGACTAGAGCTCAAGCACGAGGAGACCGATGTACGGGTATCCCGACCGACGAGAGATATTATGACCTTTCAGCCTACCAGCCGACCAATCAGAGCGCCCGAGCTGCTGACGAAGCCGCTAAACTCACGCAACGACCTTCTGCCCTCCGCTGCCTCTGCCTCCAGACCTGAAAATGAAGAGGTTCATTCGACCAGTAAGGAGACAACGGCTGCAACGGCTGCCAAAGCTGGCCCAATCGAGCATACATTAGCGATAAGAGGCATTTCTCTAGAACTTTGGAATCAGGGCCTTCCGACCAATCAAATCATCGAGCGGACTGGGATCAAGAAAAGCACCTTCTTTGACCTTCTTAAAAAGGCCAAAATGCGTGGCTTTGAGCGTGGCATTCCTGTATTGCAGAATTATGTGACCAATAAGCCACGCTGCGGCAGGCCCAAACTGGTCAATGAAGCCGTTGGAAATAAAGTTATTTCAACCTTAACTCGAAATAGCACCACGAGGAAATATAGCCTATCACAGCTAGCTGAGGCAGTCCAGAATGTCTATGGAATACAGCTCAGTCATATGACCCTATGGCGTTGGCTCAAAAAGACAGGCTACTCGAGTGTCAAGCACACAACAAAGCCAGGGCTGAATAAGCTCCAACGAATCAGAAGGCTCCAGTTCGCCCGGGAACATAAAGACTGGACTTTAGGACAGTGGAAGAAGGTTGTTTGGAGCGATGAGACCTCTGTTATCCTTGGCTCAATGCGGGGAAAACGGCGTGTGTGGCGCCTGGCCAGGGAAGCGTATTCTCAGCATTGTGTGCGGCAACGTTGGAAAGGCAAGGAAGGAGTTTATGTTCTGGGCCTGCTTTGCATACGATCACAAAGGCCCTTGTTATATATGGGCCAATGAGACTGTGGCACAGACGAAGGCATATAATACCGAAGTGACCTTGTGGAACGAAGAGAACGAGGCTCGGCTTCGAGAACAGTGGGAGATAAACAATAGCATGCGGCGCTTGAATCTCAAGAGGAAGCCCCCTGGAAAGAAGCCTGCATGGAAGTTCAAAGGCCAATGGAAAGTGGGTGCGCAACGGCAAAGGCGGTATTGATGCATTGCGTTATAAACACGAGGTATTATTGCCTCTATTTTCCCCCTTTCTAGAAAGCCTGCCATATGCATTGCGTTATAACACGAGGTATTATTGCCTTTGTTTTTCCCCTTTCTAGAAAGCCTGCCATGCAACGATTGGCTGGCTCAAGAAGATAACGCGTCTCCGCCTGCACAATGGGGCAACAAAGAGTTCTGGAAGCAGCGTGGCTTCCAAACCGTTGACTGGCCGCCTAAACTCACCCGATCTAGCCCCTATTGAGCCTGCATGGTTGATGCTTAAATGCTTTATAACAAAGAAGGTTCTGCGCTCGAAGCTTCGATCAATTTGGAAGGTGGCTTGGGCAGGGTTTCTTCAGGAAAAGCTACAAAAGCTTGTGGAACGGCTGCCTAACAACATTCAATGGGTGCTTTATTTGCGTGGCAACAATCTATATAAAGAGGGAAGTGTCCCACCCGAATTAACGAACCAGGAAAGAGAATATCTTTATTCGGACATTGAAGCTATTCTGGGTCAATCAAAGCCTTATTTTCCTGCCATTCCGGGCGTGGAAGAAGGCGTTGAAAAAAGCGCGGAAGATTGGATGAAGACTTGGAGGAAGATGTTGAAAACTCTATTTCCTAATTAGGCAAAATTTACAGAATTGTACTGTATCACTCGATTGAGATGGATACAGTGCTATGTAAGCCGAGTTACTTTTTCTGGTCCGGATAGTTAAGGTCCCAACCTTCGTATGCTTTTTGCAAGATGATCAAGGCGCCCATCTTAGCAGTCCGTCTCTATCTCGGCCCAGAGAATCTTGTCCGGCATGACTAGTTGTATGCTGTACCACTGCTGCGCCATCTGTACAAGGCTACTTCTTCAACACGCATCTGAATTTTGCTTCCTGTCGGATATCCACGTTTGTCCCTCTTGGCATGCTAACCGGCGGCAAAGTTCATCCCAATGGCATTGGGCCTCGGCGCATCTAGCGACTGTAGACTACCAGGGCTGGATTGTACAGGGCTCGATTAGTGCACTTTTTGGTGATTTGCCGGGAGCGGGCCGCGGTCAAGGTCTCAGGAAAATCATCATGCGGGATGTGTGATTTGAATAATACAAATGTCGCCTCCTCTTCAAGTCATTTTGTCTCCCACTTTTAGTCGCTTTGATTGCTAATGGCCGCTCATACGATTCTCATGAGCCCCCTTTATGCCGCAGGACATATGGGAGTTGTGTTTGATCCCTCCCCGCGCCTCCAACATCCGCAATTTAATCAAAGCTTGATCCAACGACTCCCACGGGGATCGGGGCGCGACCCGACTCCGACGGCGCAAAATTTCCCGCTTCGAGACCTGTAGACACCCGTGCCGCTATAGCTTCTTTCTGGTTGCTCTGCTCGGCATCCGCGTCGGAAATCATCATCTTTCTAAGGGCATTGAAACCTCCTCGGATGCTGTCAGCTCCCACGCCCTTGTTCCGTAGCACACTGGCCGCCAAGCGCGAGCTGTCGCCGTCATAGCACAACAGAAAGACGCGTCTATCGCTCATGGCTGCTTGAATCTCCTTGCTTGGATCCTTTAAGAAATGCTCAAGACGCAGCCAGAGATCTTTCAGGACCTCGGGGTCGGAGAATGGGCTGGGCGTGCTGTGGTGAACAAAAGGTATGTTGACGGAACCCGGGAGTCGGAATTGGTCGTAGTCGAGGGCTTGTCGGAGATCGAAAATGGTCGCGTCTTGCCTGGGTCAGATGTGCCCCTCGAGCTTCAAGCGGCCAAAGGTTGCCTCGGAGGCGAGCTCGGGGGCGTCCTCGATTATAGTTGTCGTCGCGTCGAAGTAATCGCAGAAAGCATCAGCTGCTTTCCGCTCCCACTTTTCATCGTACCGATACAGGTCGACGCCGATGAGTTCCTGCAACGTGTGGTCAGCCGTCTTAAGTCCAGCCATTTAAAAACCCGATGCCTTTTTAACAATCCATACCTCATTCCGAATTGGGAAAAAATACGAGGGCCCGAGTTTGTCGAAGTATTCATTGACGTACTGGTAAGGCAAGTCGCAGCAGAAAGACGCAGTGGATTTCACCGTCAGGCCCAGCCAACTCACGCAGGGAAGCGGCTGCTTTGCGTTTTTCGACGAGCTGGAACATGCCTCTCAGGTTGAATCCCGAAGAAAGTCCACAGATGATGCCCTGCCAAATAAGGTCAAGGGAGAGTGAATAGGAGTCGTGCGATCCGACCTCTTCGATGTGATCGACGGCACTCCTCCAGGGAAACTCGACAGGGCGAAGCAGGGCATACGATCGCGGTCCTGGCACGCGATCACCTTGGGCAGTGCACACCCTGCAGCAACATCGATGTCAGCTACGATCGTTTTGGTTTGGTCTTGTATTGTTCGCGCGAAGAATCCGGTTCAGACGCATCCGAGACGAAAAACAGAGGGTTTGGCCTGTTTGAAATACATGCCAAGTCCAGACATGGTTCCTAAAAGAAAAGTTTTCCGGTGAGCAGTCCGTTTGACGCTGCCACAAGCGGCGAAGACTCACTAGAGGTGCCCATGCCAGCGCATATCAAGTTGATCTCGGGTAGCTGCTTGAGAATCTGTGGCCCAGTCTATTTGATGTGGGCTTTCCAATTCTGCGTCGATAAGAATGCGGAACGTCTTCGCCATTGAAGGGAAAGTAAGCACTTACGTTATCATTATCGTAATGATTGGTATTGACGGTGACCGATTCCGATTCATATGCCATTTTCTGAGCCGCCCGGATGCCGCCTCGCTGATCCGTTGGCTCAGGTTGCGATGGGCCGCCGAAAAGCGTTCTGCCGCCAGGGTAAGCAAGCTGATTGGTTCGCAAGACGGCAGACAGAAGAACAAACATGTCAATGCCGAACAGCTGCATGAGCCGGATCTTGTCTCTGCTCGTTTTGCTGCTCAGAAAAGCCCGCATATCGTGTACGTCGTGGCAAGCGCGGGAAACAAGTGCCATAGACAGGGCGGTCGACCCGGAGCTATACTCGACCACCGTCTTTGTCTTGCCGAGCTTGAAGCTTTCCGCGAGAAGGTTCATCGCTACAGAAGTTCCCAGTTAGTCGTGCGGGCACAATGGGCCAAGGCCTTTCGACTTACCAGGCATGCATTTGACATTGTTGACCGGGTGCATCGACATCATTTTGGCGTATATTCGCACGCCATCCTGTCGGTACGGGTTGAGGGCGCCGGGAACCTCGACGAGGGGCAGTGGTGGCGAGGAATAAGGATCAAAGTAGCTTCTGACCGAATCAGGCCCTCTGTAGACGTTAAGGTAGTTTGGTGTTCCCGCCATAGCGGACGCGACCCGTGCCGGTGAGGGGATGAGAGGTGGCAGAAGGTAATGAGTTTAGACAAGACTTGTCTCGAGGCTGAAACTCGAGGCGGAAGCCGGCCTGCTCTGAGCACCTGGTATGACCGAGGGCCTTTACGGCTCTTTGAAGCCGTGTTTCGCAGTCAAGCGCGACTGGCGTCTTAAGTAGTGGTCAGGTCTGGGCGATGACGACCTCTTATGTCCTGAAAAGTCCTAGGCAGCTTGTCGACGTGACACGAGACCTATCGAGCTAAGGACAAATATAGGCTCAAGCTCTCGGAAGAGAAAGAGAAGGGGGGAACGGTAGGGCTTTGACGAGACGAACAGCTCGCATGATTATGAACAGCAGGCATGCCACGAAGGAACACGCGTGAAGGCGGGGGCCAGGCGTTGCTTCATTCAAATCCAACCATGGCCCAGCCGGGCACTGAAGGGGCTGATCTGCTGGCTGATGCAGGTAGAACGGGTTTCCATTACCCACAGGCTGGGACGGGGGTTGCCTGTGTCTCAGCAGCAGAGAAGGGAAGACTCGTCTCGATGGCGGCGCGTATAGGCGGCAAAGCATGGCAGATCCTCGACGTGGCTTTGTCCGCAACCTTTCTGGGCCCGGCAGGCTTGATGATTCAGGGGCCAGCCGGGTCGCCCAGAAGAGTCAGGTCTGGCTCGAGACAAGGCCTCATCAGGCAATAAGCTTAGCTTGGAGGCAACGAACACGAATGAAACGGGGCTGGGTCCCATACAAGAGGGCGAGATGAGCGGCTTGGCGTTGGCCACCCACGCCATCGAGGTCCCCACGCTTCGTCCGAGCTTTCGGTAGGTAGGCCACAAGGGTGCGCAAAGGATCGTGGCCATGACGAGGGCGTCGATGAGACCGACAAAGCTGGTCTCAATTTCTTCCCATTACATAACGCTGTCACGGACTTTGGAACAAGCCGTGCGCCACAACGACGGCCAGGCCAAGGCCTCGACGCTCGGGCTGCCGCCTCATCGCCCTTCCTCCGCTCTTTCGAAGCCGCCTTGGTTCGGTGTTCCGTCCTCAGCGGGAGCGTGACGCTCCGAGCCGGCATCCGTCTCCCAACTTTACCGTGTCCTGCAAGCATTGCGCTCCATGGATCAGAAGCCTCGCGGCCAGTCCAGCTCGATGCCCGACGTCGGCACCGATGGCGGCGACAGCGGCGCTGCCTCGTACACACGCCCGGCGCGCCATCAGTTCAACGAACAGACCAACTACGTGTCGCGCCGGACCATCATCACCGTGAACTTGTTCCTGCGACCTCGCCGTCCCGTGACCGCGCTGACGAGCGAGACAGATCTTCTTGGCCTGCGAGAGTGTCGACTTGGTGGCCCTCATGGATCAGACCACTCTTGCGGCCAGCCTGTATATCATCGGCAATTCCCTAGGATCCACCAACTAAGTCTCTTGGATCACCGGTGGATATTTCATGTAGGTCGGCGTCTTTGCTGTCCGAGCCCCACGTATGCTGATGCGGCCGAGGCAGCACATCGACGGTCGGTCAGCTCCTCTACGGTCGCCTCTCGGACATTTGGTCACGCAAGTTCGTCTTGCTTGTGGGACTCGCCATCTTCGTCGGCTCTCTGGCTTCGTCTCTCGCCCAGTCCGTTCCTGCAGCTCACCGTCTTTCGCGCCTTCACCGGCATTGGAGGCGGCGGCCTCATGACCGTTGCCCAGCTCATCGTGAGCGACGTTGTGCCGCTACGCGAACGTGGAAAATACCAGGGCATTATGGTATGTCTCGCGAACCTCCCTCTGGACTGCACCCTCGGGAAGTGTCCGCCAAATGTTGACTTGCCATGGAAGGGTGCTGTGGTGGCTATTGCGAATGGCATCGGTCCCGTCGTCGGGGGCGCACTGTCCTCCCAATCCGCCGACTCTTGGCGTTGGATCTTTCGTCTGAACCTGCCTCTGACGATCCTGACAGCCAGTTGCGTCCTTTTTCTTTATGCCCCTCAAGAAAGTGCAGGGCGACTGGAAACTGTATGCTGCGCAGCCCACTCTGGCCTCGTGGCCTCGTGACGAATACGTTCTGACAAACTCCAGAAAACTCAAGGCCGTCGACTTCGTAGGCACGTTTCTCTCCCTTTCCGGAATGGCGGTTTTCATCCTGGGCTTAACGTGGGGAGGGCGCGAGTATGCATGGAACTCAGCCCATGTCGTTGCCACGTTAGTTGTCGGATCAGTTGTGTCTGCAGTCTTTGTTTTGTGGCAGTGGAAAGGTCCGAGATATCCTCTAGTGCCTCGTCCGTCTTCGTCTTTTGTTTCCTCCTCTCCCCACTCTTTTCCCTCTCGCCCAGCTTTGTCCGCTTTATCGCTCACTCTGCCTTCCACCTCAAGTTCACATCTTCGCGTCCAAGATTGTCAACGGCGCGTGCTTGACCATGGCAATCAACGGCTGGAATTTCGTCATGCAGGTTTACTACGTACCAGCCTTTTACCAACTCGTCTACGGTTATTCAGCCACCAAGTCAGGGGCGATGCTTCTGCCCATCACGATCCTCCAAACAGCGAGCAGTACGCTGTCGGGTCTCGTCGTTCACTGGACCGGCTGCTATCGCGAATGTATCCTTTTCGGGTGGGCCTGCTGGGCAATTGGCCTTGGGCTGATGTCAACGCTTGATGAGACTACCGCGGTCGCCAAGCAGATCGGCTATGCCATTATCATTGGTATTGACGTGGGTAATACGCTGCAACCGTGAGTGCCACTCCAAACAAAAAGACTACCGCTATCCTTGCATCGGTTGGCTGACTCTGAAGGGGTGAGGAGGAAGGGGCGCCGTTTAAAGAGCGTTAATTGCTACTCAGGCGGGAGTAGAGAGACGCGAAATGGCGGTAGTTACGTCGTTCCGAAAGTGAGTCGAACGCTGTTGTTGCCTCTGCAAAGGTTAAAAGAGGCGTAGGGGAGGGCAAGGAGGGAGTGTGTCTTTTTACTAATAGACACGCCACGACTGTAGTTTCGTACGAAATCTTGGATCTACGCTTGGGCTGACTGTCTCTGGCACCATCATGTGAGCATCCCCGGCCCTGATTGCCAGTGAAGGAGAAGGAGGACGCGGAGGTTTTGGACAAAAATCAGGCTAATTCTCGGGATACGCAGAAACAACGTCTTGGCTCATGACTTAGCAGCCTTGGAAATGGGAAATGGATATTTGTCGGCAATCGTTAGCAATCCCAACACATTTCTCGCCACGGCCTCTACGGCGGAGGCCGGCCGAATCCGCAGCGTCTTGATCCCGGCCTACCAGCGAGGCTTTCGAACCCTGTTCATCGTTGGGGCGTCGCTAGCATTACTAGCCTTTGTGCTCGCATTTTGGTTGATGCCGCAGGTCGAATTGACGCGGCCCGACGACGCCAAGCTGAAGGAAGCAGCGCGCCAAGCCGAGGAGGAGAAACGACAAAGAAATATAGACAAGGCATAGATTGACACCATTTCTGAGGCCCAATACTTCTCTTACTATTACCATACATCGGCTGGAGTTGCGGAGCAACTCAGAAAAACTCGATGTTTAATATAGAGGGTGTTGAGTCCTTTACTGTATGAACAAGTGTTGCACGGACCAATACCAGCCCCAATATGAAGGGGGAATGACGTGCATAAACCTCTTGTCACAACTCGTGACTTGCAGTCGGCACTGACAAGGGCACATGGCAGGGAAGGTTTGGAAATGAGGTCCTTCCATGGTGCCTGTGCCAGAAGACTACCGTATCCAACACGGCTTGGAAATGAAGCCTTACCGGGATGCCTGTGCAGGGAAGGCTTTGTCTCTGTAATGGTCTATATATGCCGTGGTGGTCCCCAAGCGTGAGGGAGGGGAATCTTGGAAAAGAAGGAGCAAGGACTCTTGACTCTTTAGTATATATTCCTTTTATTTTGAACTTCTACGTTCCAAGCACTTTGCGCAAGCCCTTGTCATAGAGAGGCAACTGTTTCGCATCAGCGGCAGAACTGTATAATGAGTTGATTCACCGCTGTCTGAGGTGGGAGGGGAGCAAGACATGGAGCAGAGAGACTGCCTGCGTGAACCGTCAGACTCGGGGAGTCAAAGAAGTCAGATCAGTCGTGTTCACACGGTGGTTCAAGGGCCGGGCACATTTCCCCAGGAAACACCAGACTTACCTCCTTCACCCCCAGTCAAAACTAAAAACAAAGCCAAGGCCCGAGCAACCCTCACCCCCGCAGAGATTTTGCAATGTGTGGAAGAAAAAAAAAGGGAATCACCACTCTACTCGGACCGACTTCTCCGCGCAATCCGGTGGAATGCTCGTCTTTTCATTGAACTCAATGCGCGCCCACTCAATGTAAACTTGTGCAAATACTTCACTCTCGGAGATCACAAAATAATGACAGCTCTGTACGCATCATTTCGCTGTGCAGCGCAGAAAATGAAGATATTCGAATAAACTTCAAAGGAGCCCAGGACCAATGTCAGTGCTGGCGGTGTCTAGTTTTGTTTTGTCGACTATTCCTTTTGTTGCAGCGTGATCGGTTAGTATTATCAAAGGTAGCGTACAAGATTGTATCATTGTACGTTGCTTCTTCACAGCCCAAACTAAGCAACTGACACTTCCAGTTCTGACAGCCCATATGACTGTTCGGCAGAAGAAAGGGTTCTGCTGAGAAACATGACGGGGCGTACCGCTTTGGCTGGCACAGGAGAACCGGGTGCCCAGCGCGTGGTGGGTGCCAACTGAAAGAACATGGCTGCAAAGCCTCTTTTGAGAGAGCCATCTAATTGACAAAACAGTTGCTGGGCAGGGTCGAGATGAAGAGCATTCGTCCCGAAGAAATTTCGGTTTGCAATGTCCGGAAGGCTTCTGTTACAGAATAACAGACCCCCGGCGACACAGAAGAGGCTAAGGAAAGGGAGATAAGGGCCGCGGGGGGGAAGGGGGACAAGCACCAGAGAGCAGACAATCATCTCGGAGATTTCCTAGGCAGAAGGAAATCCTTCTTTCTCTTATGTATATAAAAGTCACGCTCCTTCGGCCAGAGTAGAGGGAAAGGAAGACATGAAACCTGACAATTCATTTTTACAATACACCTCTTGGTACGGTAGTCAGTCCGTTGCTTCTTCCATCAGAAAACGGTAGCCAGCCCGGTGCTTCTCATCGCGAGGAAACGGTAGCCAGTCCGTGGGCCCCTGGGAGGAACGGTCAATTCCTGTCCCGCAGCAACTTCCTTCTCATAGAGTTGGCTCGTATTGTGTCTTGTGGGCAAAGCTTTTTCGCTTGTTGGGGTTTCCAATAGAAAGGGCTCCAGACTTTCTTCCCGCGGCTAACAGCGCTGTTTTTCTGTCCTGAAGTGGAGCAATGAGCTGTCCATAATAGGGCACAAGGTGGCGAATATATCCTGTAGCACCTATATGTCTCTAAGTCGGCGAGTGTGACTGGAAATTCAAGGGAAGCAAAAGCTGACGGCAATCCTCGAAAGAAGCCATCAAGCCAGTGCCAAACGAAAGTGTGTACAGAATCTGTGTTTTTTGCTCTAGTGTAAGTCGAGGTGCCCTGACTTCAAAAAGCTCTCCTGACCGCAATAGTGGAAGAGACTTGCACACGATCACGTCCACGCAAGAGAAGCCGACTCGTCATTCCCAGATGTTCTGGGCTGGCTTCTCTTCGACTCGGCGGACTTCTCTCGCAGTATTACCCGGCGATCCTGATTCGAAACGGGGTGGCGTAACAGGACGAGTTATACGCGAGTGTCTTGAGGAACACCTGCCAACAGTATGCGAGCCTGGCTCTATATTCTTTCAGGATAACGCTCCGACACATACGGCGGCTGTGGTACAGCTGTGGCTGTCGGATTTCGCGGGTGAAAATGGCGTTGAATTTGTAGACTGGCCGCCTTATTCACCCGACATGAATCCGATCGAAAATCTGTGAAGCTGCTGAAGGAAAATGTCATCAAAAAATTTCCCGAAATTTCTGACCTTCCAAGCAACAATGAATCTAAAGAGAAGTTAAGGGCAGCAGCTTTCATTGAGTGGGAGCGACTTGAAGATCGGGTGTTAGAAAGCCTGATAATTTCGATGCCCTATCGTGTTGAGGCTGTCGTGGCCGCACGGGGTTTGTATAAAAATATTTAAAATGTCTAAAAAACAAATCATCTTTCCAGTATTAAATTGATACTCTTTGATAATTTTTTTGGCTTGATTTGGCTTTAATAATGAGCTTTGAAGTTGGTGTGCAAGTCACAAAAATTGGTGATTTTATGAAGTGATCGGAACTTTTGGGAGGGTACTGTACCATTACCGTCATTGTGCGTTAATATGGCCTAGCCATCACACATGGGGCTAGTATACAAAGTATTGAAGAGCGGGATGCGGACTTTCATAAAATGTGATCAGTTAAGTTATTTAGTATATCTTTTATCGGACTTAATAGTGACTGCGGGTTGAATTGACGTAAATAATGTTGAGATGGTTCTAGGGTAGATTCCACTCCGCTGTACTTCTCACGACGAAATACATGTGGAGGGTGGATCAAGCGTTGAGCAGAGCAGCTTACTGGTTTTGACGGTCACGAGAACTTGCTCTGGGTTTCTTTTGCTGTGTTTTTAGTTGTGTACATGTTTGTGTGCTTTTTGTGAAATCTTGGCAAAAAGACGAAAAGTCAGTGTGGATAAATCGTGTCCTTTTGCCTCAATCTGTGTTCTTGAACACCAATAACTGGAGCGATATCGGGACAAGATCGGAGCGAGATCGGGCCAAGGCCTGAGACCGTCCTTGTCGTCTAGCCTTTATTCAAGATGGCATAATCAGCTGAACAATTTTTTTCATTTTTTCTTTCTTGCTTGAGTAGAACAACATGACAAAATAAATTTCAATATTTTGTTACGGATATGTATCCGTGATTGCCTTCCAACAGTCAGCCCGGACCCATCGGTGGCATGCTAAGGATCCTTCTCACGGGGTTCAATCGGCTCTCTTGGGGCTCGTCCCTATAGCGCGCGGCGTAAGAGCTCTTTGAGGAAATGTGGTTGATTCTTCCAGAATGAGAAGGAAAAGCTATATCCGCGACCTTTCGGGCTCCTATTTATACATGTGCGTGCCCTAATGCGGTCACGTGAAATATGGCTTCCTTTTCCACCAAATCCACGGATCCTCAATGCTTCAGGACGCGGCTAGTGTCCGCCACCTTAGTAATTGATTTTTTTTGATCGATACAAGTCCCGTGTAGACATGTTCATGTCTTAGACCAAAGGAAGGCGTGCGAAGTGCATTGAATCGATGTGCTTAACCCTAAAAAACGGAGGGGAAGATCATGATCTATGTGTAGGTTTCGGATACATGAAAATTGGTAGTACTTTCTAGCCTACAAAAGTAGAAACAACTTTTGAAGGAATTGACCATCTTAGGCGACTTTTTCCAACACAACCGTGTGCGGATTCCGTCGGATTAGTGAGATCTGATGTTTACACGCCCTTTGGTGCGCTACGCACACATGTTCCTGATCTTCCAGATCCACTCTTTTGTGATTCTTGCGACATCATGCAAGCTTCGCAGGCTACACAGCCCGTTCACCTCACCAGCATTGTCCATCAAGTCCCATTGGCTGCTACTTTCGAGCCTGTCATCGACATCACCGTGGCCCGCGACCGAATCTGTGTTCCCAGGGGCAAGACTCCACAATTGGTCAATGGACCTCTTACTAGAATGAATTAGCTAAGTTTGTCTCGTGCTCAGATGTCAATCATCAGCATGTCAGGAGTGTCGATTAATTGCGGAGAATACTTCGAACATGGGACTGATAATTACAGACTACTTCGTACGAAGGTTGGGAACTTAACTATCCGGACCAGAAAAAGTAACTCGGCTTACATAGCACTGTATCCATCTCAATCGAGTGATACAGTACAATTCTGTAAATTTTGCCTAATTAGGAAATAGAGTTTTCAACATCTTCCTCCAAGTCTTCATCCAATCTTCCGCGCTTTTTTCAACGCCTTCTTCCACGCCCGGAATGGCAGGAAAATAAGGCTTTGATTGACCCAGAATAGCTTCAATGTCCGAATAAAGATATTCTCTTTCCTGGTTCGTTAATTCGGGTGGGACACTTCCCTCTTTATATAGATTTTTGCCACGCAAATAAAGCACCCATTGGATGTTGTTAGGCAGCCGTTCCACAAGCTTCTGTAGCTTTTCCTGGGGAAACCCTGCCCAAGCCGCCTTCCAAATTGATCGAAGCTTCGAGCGCGGAACCTTCTTCTTTGTTATAAAGCATTTAAGCATGAACCATGCAGGCTCAATAGGGGATAGATCGGGTGAGTTAGGCGGCCAGTCAACGGTTTGGAAGCCACGCTGCTTCCAGAGCTCTTTGTTGCGCCATTGTGCATGCGGAGAAGCGTTATCTTCTTGAGCCAGCCAATTGTTGCATGGCAGGCTTTCTAGAAAGGGGGAAAATAGAGGCAATAATACCTCGTGTTTATAACGCAATGCATCAATACCGCCTTTGCCGTTGCGCACCCACTTTCCATTGGCCTTCGTGAACTTCCATGCAGGCTTCTTTCCGGGGGGCTTCCTCTTGAGATTCAAGCGCCGCATGCTATTGTTTATCTCCCACTGTTCTCGAAGCCGAGCCTCGTTCTCTTCGTTCCACAAGGTCACTTCGGCATTATATGCCTTCGTCTGTGCCGCAGTCTCACTGGCCCATATATAACAAGGGCCTTTGTGATCGTATGCAAAGCAGGCCCAGAACATAAACTCCTTCTTGCCTTTCCAACGTTGCCGCACACAATGCTGAGAATACGCTTCCCTGGGCAGACGCCA
>KN173751.1:249888-271219 GCA_000758425.1 Nilaparvata lugens yeast-like symbiont | reverse complement strand
AAGTTCCCAACCTCGTAAGAGGCAGGCGGAATGTAAAAACCGAGGTCACCATCTCTCACACATGCATCCTTCATACGAACGCAAGATCTCTCCATTTAGCTTACAGCTCTTGCACGTGCCGTGGTCCCGTAAGCATCGTATCGAACCACGAATTTATATAATTAATAAATTTCTGCAAGAAACTCGTCCAACCTCTTCTGCCACAGGCTCTCGTACCAACTTACTTATTCCAGCGCGGCCACTGCCGCAGCTGCTCCTTTTCTGCAAGACAGTATTTCTCCGGAGGCGCAGGGTCCGGGCTCAGCGGGCAGTCATACAAGCAAGCGAGGTGGTGGTGGTGGATTTATTTACGTCGTGCAGCACGTGTCTATGCACGTGCGCCATCCCGATAGTGCAAACGACTCGGGAGCACGCGCTAATCGCGTCTTCCGGTTCAGTCGGCTATCTCACAAGCCAGCAGGTTGTCGAAAGGGGTTCGGGCCCGTCAATTCAGGCCGACCCTGTCCGCAGCACCATCATGGGTGCGCGTATGTTTAGGACTTCCGTCGCTCCCTCTTCGTCATGTTCCCAACCGGAATTCTCCTCCACTCCCTCTGAAGCCTGGGTTGGCCCTCTCCCCCAGGTCCGGCGCGTCCGACGCCCGCAAGCCGTCATACGAAGGATCGTGAAAAGCCAGGGAAAACTCCCGCGGGAGAAAATCTGGCGAGGTCGGGTTCATGAGCAATACCTTTCGGCGCAGTCGGACCGGTGAGGTGTTGCATCGGCGGCGACGAGGTTGGGCGGTAAGCCGCTCAATCGTGGCAAATGCACGAGTTGAGCATGTTCGGGCGACGGGGAACCCTCCCAGGAATCCCGTCGCGGAAGCAGCGTGGTGTGCAGTCCTCGTTGTGCCCGGGGGAAGAGAGTGGTACTGGTGGTGTTGAGGTCGAGGGCCAGTTGGCTTCGCGGAGTTGTGGCGTGTTAGTGTATCATTGTGCACAGAATACTGGAACTATCGAAATCTAACAGAAGCGAGAAGCTGAAATTTTTTTCGGGGGAGGGTTGATACAAGCAAGCGAGGCCCCGCCTTTCCTTCCAATTTCGTATGAGCTTGCCTTGTGGCGGCACGTAGCCACCATCTCCGTCTTTTTCAATCACAAAGCAGAGCCTTTCTAGCATCTGCGGGCGTGCGCTTCCTTCAAGAGCCTTTTCGAAATAGACTTACTGATTCAGCCTGCCGCTTGATTTCTTTAGCCCTTCGTACCAGACTAACGAGTTCTTAAAATTATGCTCGGCGCAGCCTCAAGCGCGTAGCCTCGTGAAATCTATATCTTCGGGCCCTCTTCTTTCCTGGACGCTCTTTTCATTTGTTTTACGTGCCTGGTCTCCTTGATATACGGAAAAGGCCTTCCGTCGCCATAACCAAAGTGGGCCAAGAGAAAATCACGCGGTACCAGTGAAGAGGGTGTAAAATCAAGTGATTGGCGGCATTGTGGTAACTATTGGCGAGACGGAATGGAGGGAATGTGAACAGCGACGCGCGCATGGCAAGCTCTTGTCATGCCGATAGCGATTCAGAACTCTGGTGATTTGCCATCAAGGAAGTTCCCATGGCCAATCGCGCGTACCGCAAAATCCCGTCACACAGGTCCGTATCCACAAACTACTTTAGGCGGTCTCTCCGACAAGAAAACTGGTAGATGGACGATGAGCAATTCTGCAGTTCCCCTGGTCTCTTTTTGTTGCTCGTTCGACGACTCACACGTTGGCGGACTTCTTAACTGGAGGCACGCCAATGCATCCGACAATGTAGTTACCAACCAGACGCCTAGAACGCCTTTGTCGCGCAATATAATTGAAAAGATCGGTTGAACAGGACCGAGGACGATAGGGGGTGAATCGAAAATAAGATGTCTAACTTCGCAGCGCATTGAGTCGGTTCCGCATTTGGTCCATCATAGCCTCCGTGTCTTCCTCCTCTTCCTCTGTTTGCACCCCGGGTATCGCCGCCGGCTTCTGGGGCTCCGGTACGGGCGCGGCCGGGAGACTGGGCTCTTTTCGATCTTTGAAAATCTCTCCGAGGACCTTGTCGACTTCAACCTCAACCTCGCCATCCTCCATGAGTACATCGCTATCATCTGGCAGTGTGTCGTCGACCATCTCCTCTATAATACCGGCCTTCATCAGCTCGGTGCTCAGCTCGCGCATGGTATCGAATAGCTTGGGCAGGCGAATCAGGCTATTGACGTCTTTCATGATGCCGACGCTGGCGCGAATGGAACCCTCTATCTTGCGTACGGCAAAGGTCTCGTTGACCTGCATCTGCACCGAGCTCAGCTGAGCCTTGGAGGTGACGAGGCGGGCTGAGTTGCGGCGCGCGCGCACGAGCTCGCCAGCAAAGCCGCGGACCTCCTTCTGTGCCTGCTTGGCGCGCGAGGGGTCCCGTTGGGAACGCTTGTCGGCCTGCAAGATCAGGCCCTTGATCTGAGCCTCGACCTGGCGGGCCGTGAGGATTTCGCGGTCGAGCTTGCGCATATTGGATCGGAGGAGGGCGTTACATTTGCGGACCTAATCACCGCGGCTCTCTCGTGTCCGCGTTAGCCGCTGTTGGTGGAAAAACTTGGCGTGAATTTGTCTGCTAAAGGCTAGGGTCCAGGCTGTCGGGGGGATGGGTCGATGTTCTGGCATACCTGCGCTTGAGGATCTGGCTTGCTGAAGAGTGCCTTGAACGTTTCCATGGCGGTCAGCGACTGGGGCGGCAAAAAGCACTGGCCCTGCGTCACTATGGGGCTCGGGCCCCGGCGCCGTAGAAAATGGAGCCTAGAGGTCGATATTAAAAAGGACTGAGTTGGTGATATTAGTGAGAGAGACGATGGATGACGCGATAAAGCCAGCTGCGACTTGGTTGGAAGCGCCCTGTGCGTGAACATCTCGCGTGCTACTCATGACTCAGCGGGCCTAGCAGCTCTACTCGAGTTCTGATATAAGTCAAATAGGGCTTGACTAGCAAGCACACACGTCTGGCTAATGGGCACAAACGAAGTGGGTCAATTGTGGCTTGATCAGGATTAGGGGGACATGTGATCCTTCTAAGTTTGTCAGTCTCGCCGCGGCTGGATACCGGGATGGAGTATAAGCGCAGATAACACATGGTTTAGGCGCGGCAACGCGCGTGTGTATGGTAGGGGGAAATGACCGTAGCCAGCCTCTGCTACGGGGGATATCATCAATCCACTACCAAACCTTCAAGAGCCTTTCCTGCAAGCTGAGCGCTGTAGGGACGAGGCCCCGAGGTCGCCGGTGAATCGACCAATTCCAGAAACCTCACCGTCAGCCTCGTCATGTGACGGAGGGTTAGGCCCCCCAGCCAGTTCATAAGGCCTCTTGGCCCATGCGATTTGCGGGCGGAGGTATCGACAGCAGAGCACGTGCTTCTGACCGTTAGTTCATTCTGGGCTTGCAGGACAGGCTTGCGAATGTTGCTGGCGGGGAAAATATGCGTCCATATCAATTGGGTGTGTTGGTCCTCCTAAGCCCGACCAAGCCCACAGTATACCCACTTTCTGCGTGCTCGTTGACTAGACCCCTTGCGATTGCTAGTCAGGCCAGAAAAAATGGTGTTCAAGGTAGGAACGGTTGCTTATCTTAATTAAAACGCAGGGCGCGTCAACGCGCGAAATTCGCGCAGACTTTTCGCACCCCACTGCACCCGTTCATATTGGTGTGGGGTCACAGCAGGCCAACTCAGCGTCAAGCGGCGAAGACGCTGAGCTGGCCTGCTGTGACCCCCAACACCAAGTCACCGGATATATATCTATACGCGCGCTGTGTATTTCATTGCGAGCAGGATCAATTGCACGCTCAAAGCGGCTCGTTTCCGGGCATCGGTCCCTCCTCGCTGCCGCTGCCCCTACGTGTCCCATCATTGCCGCTCGTTCATCACCATGGCTGCTGCCGTCTAAGGAGACACCTGCAAAACCTGCTTTCCTGCCGCTAGACGTTCATCGCCAGGAACTGACGGTCAAGGGTGAGAGATACCGGAAAATCGAAAAGTCGGAAAAAGACGCAAGGACCGAAAGAGCCGACAAGGTCGTCGCCGCAACCTCTTCCTCGGTCTCCCTCTTCGACCCGCTATATCCTCCGTCGGCCGTCCAATGACCACAGCCGTCCAGCTCAGTCTGACCTGTGTCTCGCTCTCGGCCCTGAGGCGTCCAAATGGCGGCCGACACGCTCGCCGCCGCCACTACCACCTCCACCACTGCCAGCGACGGTGTCGGCCCATCTGAACCCGGCCGGCTGCTGCTGCTTTCGAACCGGTTACCGATAACGATCAAGCGGTCAGAAGATGGCAGTTACTCCTTTTCCATGTCGTCTGGCGGCCTTGTCACCGGGCTCAGCGGCCTCAGCAAGACGACCAGCTTCCAGTGGTACGGCTGGCCCGGGCTTGAGGTGCCTGACAGCGAGGTCGAGGGCATGAAGCGGCGGCTCAAGGACGATTATGGTGCCCATCCCGTCTTCATCGACGATGACCTCGCCGACCGGCACTACAACGGCTTTTCTAGTACGCCGCTGTCACCTCGGCGCTCCGCTCTCATCCTTCGCTCTGTTGCGGTCCGTCCGCCTGATTGACTGACCCCTTTTCGTGCCGCAGACTCGATCCTCTGGCCGCTCTTCCACTACCATCCCGGCGAAATCACCTTCGACGAGGCCGCCTGGGTCGCCTACCAAGAGGTCAACCATCTGTTCGCCAAAACAGTCATAAAGAACGTACAGGACGGCGACCTCATCTGGGTCCACGACTACCACCTCATGCTCCTTCCCCAGATCCTGCGCGACATGATGGGCGACTCGAAACAAAACGTCAAGATCGGCTTCTTCCTGCATACACCTTTCCCCAGTAGCGAAATATACCGCATACTGCCTGTGCGCGAGCAGCTACTCGCCGGCCTGCTCGACTGCGACCTCGTTGGCTTCCACACCTACGACTACGCCCGCCATTTCCTCAGCAGCTGCTCGCGCATCCTCAGCACCGCCACGACGCCTAATAGCGTCGAGTGGCACGGCCGCTTCGTCACCGTCGGCGCTTTCCCCATCGGCATCGATCCCGACAAGTTTGTCGACGGGCTCAAGAAGTCCAAGGTCCAGGAGCGCATCGCCGCCCTGAGCCGCAAGTTTGACGGAGTCAAGCTCATCGTCGGCGTTGACCGCCTCGACTACATCAAAGGCGTGCCCCAGAAGCTGCATGCCCTCGAGGTCTTCCTCACCGAGCACCCCGAGTGGATCGGCAAGATTGTCCTCGTCCAGGTGGCCGTGCCCTCACGCCAGGACGTCGAGGAATACCAAAACCTGCGTGCCGTCGTCAACGAACTCGTCGGCCGCATCAACGGAAAATTTGGCACCATCGAGTTCATGCCCATCCACTTCCTGCACCAGTCGGTCCCCTTTGACGAGCTCACCGCTCTCTACGCCGTTTCCGACGTTTGTTTCGTCTCCTCGACCCGCGACGGCATGAACCTGGTCTCGTACGAGTATATCGCCACCCAGCACGACAATCACGGCGTCATGATCCTCAGCGAGTTTACTGGCGCCGCCCAGTCACTCAACGGCAGCATCATCGTCAACCCCTGGAACACCGAGGAGCTCGCCAACGCCCTCCACGACGCCGTCACCATGAGCCCCGACCAGCGCGCTGCCAATTACGCCAAGCTCGAGCACTACGTCTTCAAGTATACCAGCGCCTGGTGGGGTGCCAGCTTCGTCGGCGAGATGACGCGGCTGCGCTCCGAGAGCTCGCGGTCGCCCAGGGCGCTCAACGACCTCTCCGGCACCTTCGCCGGTCTCGGCCAGAAAGCTCACCCTGCCGTGCCGGCGCTCGGGAAGCCCATGCTTGACAATCATGGTGATGGCGGGGACAGGGCTGGAGGAGGTGACGGAGTCGACGCAGCCGGCAAGACCTCATCACCCTTATAGAGTTGCGTCATCCTTGTAGAGTTGCATCATCGTCACTTCACCACTCATCACCCTTGATCGTCTTTCCCCTCCGTGAGCGGTCGCAGCGGTCGGCCATGTGCATCAGTAGCTTCGTTCGTGACTAGTAATTATAGCTCGCTCACGCCACCGGGAAAAAGATTCACGTTCGCACGACCTTTCCGTTCCGTGCCTTGAACAATGTCTCCTTCAGATGGATTTGTCCAAAATTCCAAGGCCCCAGTACTAAGCACCGAAGAGGAGGAAAATGTCATGTTTGGAGTCTCCCATCCTCGGCGGCAGATCCAAGTCACGCCTCTTGAACGATTATCAAACACGTACCCTCCCATCCTACCAACCCACGACAGCAAAAGCATCATCGCCATCGTCTCCACCACTCTTTCTCCAGTAATTTTCCTCCTGCGTCGCTCCCTCAATATGGCGAATTGACAATGTCATCCCTGCCCAGCTTATACCGCCCACTGTTCGCGTTCCCGATACGCGTCGAGCTTCTCCGTCCCCCGCTGAACCCTGCATTTCCCATGATGCTCTCGCGAGTTGGCTTGCGAAGACTCTGTTTAGCCACCATGTTTACCTCGTTGGGCAGCGCCACGATGACGTTCTTATCCGAACCAAACTTGAAGTCATCCGCCTTGACAACGTCCTCGTAGCGCTTGATGCGATAGGCTCCTTTGGTGCTTCGGAGCACCCGCTTGAGGTTCCATTCAATTATGTAGGGGCCTGTAGCCGTGATGATACTCGTCTCCTCCGTACCTTCACCCGTATTGAACTTAGCCGGCGTGAAGGTGACACTCTTTCCAGTCTCGTGATAGAATTGAGCCACATGTTCGGGGCTAAGGGCAAGTCGACGTGGCTGAGGCTTGGAGTCGGCCGCAAAGGCTTTTTCGAAGCCGAGTTTTCCCTCGTTCTTACCACCTTTTTGCTGGGCATCAACGAGCAGCAGATAGTTCTTGGTCGTGCCAAGAATCCACCAACCGTTGGCCGACACGTCCATGCCAGTGATGGGATCGCCCAAGGCCGGTAGCTGCGTCTTGGCCCGGATACCGAGCCGATCAAACAGGCGTATATCTCCTTTATTGCTTGCCACCGCGATATAACCCTTCTCCGTCGTGGCGAGGGCGGAGAAGTCGTTTTTGGAGGCATACTGCTTCATGTCCGTGTCCACGAGCTTGTTGCCCGAAAGACGTGGATCAACACGGTAAAGCGCATTGTTTGAGATTCCCAAGAACGTCTGCTCAGATGACATTTGCGCGAACTTGTTTTCGGGGGCAAATGTCACGACGGGAATGTCTTCGTGGATCTTCCACTCGTCCACCACCTTTCCGTATTCGATGTCCATGCGGAATAGCTTATTTGGATCCGCATTGTTTTGAATGATGAGATCCCTGTCTTCGCTGTGAAGCATGACTTTCTTAGGACTCAAGAGCCTTCCGTTCGGTGCTTTTACCTTGGAGATGTTGGTCGAGAATTTGAGGCGGTTGTCAGGAGTGTGAGAGAAGACGCCGATCTTGGAACCGCGGACGACGAAGGAGCGATCATGCTTGTAGCCAACGGCAAGCTGGGAATTGACTTCACCGTCCTTTTTCGCCTCTTCGGCAGCCGCTTCTTCCTCAGAGTCGTACGCCTCGCTGTAGATAGCTTGCTTGTCATCTTCACCTTCATCTCCATCATCCTCGTCCTCCTCTCGCTTGTCCTCCTGGCCGGATGGTGCATCTTCCATGTTCAAATCAGCAAATGAGTCGAGGACATACTCGCGTTCTTTTTCTTGAATCTTAGCCCATTTTGTCTCGTTGAGTCTTTCCCATATAGCCTGCATGACGGCCTGCTGGAATTTCTCGAGCGTGACCTGGTCTTTGAAGCGTAAAAGCCATGATCTTGCAGTGCCATCGCAGCTGTAGTGATTGAAGACAAAAGAGAGGTACTCAAAATCGAAAACAGGATTGAAATCTGCGACCACAGACGTTCCAAGCCAAGATTTTTTCTTTCCATCTATCTGCAACCAATACTCCCACTTGCCCACCTCAGAGATGGTAGCGATGACTCCGTCGTCTATTATTTCGAAGTGGCCCGGTTGTGGATCAAATAGGTGTAGCTCTGCAGTAACAGCGGCATAGATTTCGATTGGTTCAGGAGCAGGGCCGGTTTCGGCTGGTTGTGACGATGTATTTTCTTCCTGGCTTCGAATAAGAGTAGAGGGCTCTCGCTCGGCGGGCGACTTGGCAACGGACTTTTTCTTCTGCATCTCGTCGTCGGCGCAATCGATGAACCGAGCCAGCGTCGGGCTGTGTAGAGGGCTTGCCGGCGGAATGGGAGGCTCTTGTTGGAACTCGAATTGTCGCAAGTCCTCCTCGGATGCTGTGGTGTGGGATTTGCGGTATTTCCGCTCGTACTGGCACTGACGAGCAGTGTCGACGAAAAGCTTCACCTGGGCAGAAGACACCTGTGCGTCACACACAAACTCGTAGACGTCACCTGTGTCGCCGCTCAGGTCCCTCCAGGCCAGGACCTTTTCACCACCCTCCCTGATATCTATTCTGAAATGCAATGCCTCCTCAAGCAGATAGGTTTTCTCGTCGCGTTCAGCGGCAAGTGCGTCGATCTCAGCCTCGTCACCTTCTTCAGCGAGTAGCTCCGCCTCGCCTTCTTCAAAGACGCGCTGGGCCACAAGTTGGTAGTGGAAATCTTGATTGGTGCGGCGGATGCGCAGAGCCGAGTCCTTGAATATGAGCTCGGAGTAACCTTTGGGGGAGAGGGGTCGGACGAGGTATAGTTGGCCCTGGGGCAGCTCAACGAGCAACTCCTGGACGCCCGAGCCGAAGATCAGCTTGCCAACTGGGAGTGGCTCAGCAATCAGCGAGTGAATATCAGGCAGGTAGAGACGTGATGATGAGGTACGTTCTTGCCGAGGACGATGAGAAAAAATTGAAACAAGGACGCAGGGAAGATTATCGAGCCATCAAATAAATAGGCAGTGGGCAACGGATGCGAGATTCCAAGAACGAGAGTGACATGAACGGACGAGTGATATCCGCCGTATTAAAAGAAACCTACCGTTGCGCAGGACAAACATAGTTGTACCAAGTCTAAGTGTTCGTGGACGGTAGGGCTCGAACTTCTAGTCGAATACAAAACAGCCTTGTCGATGAGCGGACGCTTCGGAGACATGAAGTCTCTCGATGGAGGGCAGGATGGCGAAGAAACGAAGCGTGCAAAGAGCAGGCGTCGCCTTACAGGCAGCAACCGGGGCAAAAGTAATCGTGAGTTGAAGTCACAAATCTCCACTTAAAATGGGCGTGCGAGCGATGAAGTCGAAAAGCTGAGGAGAAAAGGTCTCTCCACGAGCCAAGAGAGCGGGCCGGTTGAGACGATTCAAATGCTGCCGCTTGTGATGGTCGCCGTGACTGGTGCCTGTCGCCTTGCATAAAATCAGGCTGAAGGGCTGAGGGGTAAGATAAACAGCAGCACGTGCTTTGGGTGGTACTATCTTAATGGCACTATTTTTGGGCGCTAGTTAACTTTATCCGTCAATCGCCTCCCACTGTATGTCAACCAATAGTGGATCCACGCCACACTCATTGTGGCACAGCGCAAATTTTCCTCTGGAATATTTTGCAGCGAGGGTCTTTTCTGTCAAGGATAGACGCTTTGGGAGCAAGACGGCTTATGAATTGACGTATTCAACAACCGGGAAAGAGGAAAACTCTGCGTTGTACGAAGTGCGTGCTACTTTCTATGAATTGCCACGCCTTTGCCGGTGCACAAGGCTATCCTTTTGAGTGCGCGAAGGCGTAAGCAGGCCACGGACAGAAGATATTGACTAATAAGAGCGCTTCATGCCAGTCCGCTAGGACCTCCTTTGTTTGGTGGAAGGTTCCCTCTACCGCTAGCCGGCTTAGGTAAGGTTATATATCAAGTATTTCATTGGCACTTTTGTGGTTAAAATACATTTGCATCAGCCACCCAGGTGGGGGCAATCCCCCCTAGGTCAGGCCACCCCAGCAACCAGCATACCCCACTTCCAGCACCCTTCACCACACCACCATGCAGACCGCCAAGCCATCTTCGAACCGCGTTTTTTCGCGCAACTTCTATTTTTGTACTCGAAAAAATTATCCTTTCAATAAAAATGCCTCGTCAATATGGATACACGGAAGAATCTATTGAAATGCGCTTAGCCCTATCAGGAATGGCATGACGCAGAAGCAAGCTAGCCGCATTTGGGGGTTCCAAGGGGAACCCTTCAAGGCCGCCTTAGGGGCCGCCAACCGATGAAGGAGGCTAAGGAAAGTACTCAGCGGCTGAGCAAGCAGCAGGAAATCTATCTCCGTGACTGGGTGCTCAACCAAGCAGCCATTGGGCTGCCGCCAACGCATCAAAAGCTCAAGGAATTCGCTGGCCGCATTATCTGAGCCGGCGGGGACCCTCGAAGCTCTTGGTAGGAACTTGGTTTTGCGGATTTCTGGCCCGGAATCCCGAGGTCAAGACAATTAGGGACAGATCCATGGACTCCGACCGGATCAACGGCGCTTCTGCAGCTGTGATCAAGGAATGGTTTCGTCTCATGATCCTGCCCGTGATCAAGGCTATTCCTCCCGAGTCTCGATACAACATGGACGAAACGGGCATCCTCGAGGGCTTCGGAAGCAACGGTCTTGTACTAGGCGGCGCCGAAAAGCGGGAGACGTTGAGGAAACAGCTCGGATTACGTTGTTGGACCACGATTGTAGAGTGCTTCTCTGCGACTGGCGTGGCCTTGACGCCTCCCTCAATCTTCAAAGGCCAAGACCTCCAGCCACACTGGTTCCCGGACGAACTTGGATCTTTGGAGGACTGGCACTTCGCGGCTTCACCCAAAGTCTAGACAAGTGACTCTTGCACTTCAGTGGCTTCGAGAGATCTTTATCCCCCCCAAAACAAAAAAGTCATAAGGGCCAGTCCTTATCCTTGATGGGCACGGGAGTCACCAGACGGACGACTTCATGTACGAATATTACAAGAATAACATTCTACTTGTGTTCCTGCCATCACACGCCTCCCACGTTCTTCAACCGCTTGATATATCAGTTTTTTCTCTGATCAAAGCTGCTTACCTGCGCCAGCTCGAGAGAATCGTGTCTCTAGACTCCTCCTCGCCAATAGGGAAAGCCACGTTCCTACGGTACTATCCCCTGGCTCGGAAGCTCGGCTTGACGGAGAAAAATATCAAGGTAGGTTGGCGTGGTTCTGGTCTGTGGCATGTGAATATGGCAAAGCCCCTAATGAGCCGGTTTGTCTTGCCCCAGCCGTTGGCGCCGGCTACGCTCAAGAGAGGAAATTTAAATTCTCTGAGTGGTTAGAATGACATGAATACTCCGCATAGATCACAGGAAGTTCAGCAGATTTTTTGACGGCTTGCACAACCGAATCCAATTGATCGGACATACAGACGGTTGTTCGGCAAAGTGGGGCGCAGCTTGGATGAGCAGAGCACCCAACTTACGGCGAGCCAACTGCGCATACAGCAGTTAGAACATCAAGTTAAGCGCCTACAGCCACAGAAGAGGAGGAAAATACTGCAAGATCCGAATGGGCGATTTGTGCAAATTAACCGGATCATTGTGACGTCGGCTCAGAGCGCGCCCGATCAAGCGGTCGGAGCCGAAGAGTCCATAGCCCTAATTGGCAATCCATGTCGTCCGACTGGCTGTAGAGGATGACTTACAAGCGGGTCCGCGCACCACGTATATCTTATATACCGGTAACGGTACTTGTAGATAGCTTCCTCCAGCTTAGAATAAACCTGATTGCCGAACCCTACTGTCGCCGGCTTTCGTCATTGATCGCTTGGCCAACAGTCTCGATTGTGTTAATTTCTCTATCCGGCCCTCCGTCGTCACTGCGGGAAGGGTCTGATCACAGACCTCGCGGCTGTCATAACCAGGACAAAATCTGCTCTGCATTCGAAGCTGAACTCAAGAGCAGTGTCATGCGTCGAGTAGTTCTGCGGACACTGACTTGAAAATATGCAGAGACCAGAGAGTGACAGCGATAATCGTCCGCGGTTTCTGAGAGGTCGGTAGGAAGGGACAAGGAGGTGGGCCGGAGTCCAGAGGTGTACTGTACCATTTGACTGACAAGCTGTGTTCAGGGGGGAGGTGAGAAGCAGCCGCTGACCGGGAACGCCCGAGATATGTGCCAAGTTCTGAGCATCTCAGGGCACCCCTGGCCAAGTATACGCAGCCTAGAAGTCTGAGGTCCGAAGTAGTGGAGGCCTCGTTTCGCGATCCAGAGTACCATAACGAGGTGGTCCCCCTCCCAGACCTTTCAGACCAGCTCAACTAAGACGCCATCATGGTCCTGCACATGGGTGGCATACACGGTGACCAAATAGCCACTCTCGACTGGTTCCGCAGGAACTATCTTGGTTTGTCGGACGGCGTCTTGTCTAGGAAAATAACGACGTGTCGCGGAGCGTGCACGATTTGCTCAGGACACGCCTTTGAACACATGAGAGCTCAAAAGGCCACAAATAGAGCTTTTCCTTCTGTCCTCCATGTCAGGAGTAAAAGTCACCATATGATCCCAAAAATGCATAAGTAACTTAGTTTAAATCTTAGTTTGCCTTGGCCCCACATGGTCTTGTGCGGCATTATTACTCGTCTTGTGACCAGGCCAGATTAGGAATGGACAAAAATATGCTCAGGCGCAGGGGACCTAGCATTCCAAAGTCGCTAAATGCCACGCATAATATGACAGCAACCCCATAGAAACATTAGCAACAACGCCGTCGCATCACGGATACCCATCTACGGGGCACCAGCTGCAGCTTCCATCACGCTCAGCTCAGTCAATTTGCAAGAGGCTCCGGTGATTTGTCTGGTTTAAGACCACAACGTACAGTGACGAGACAAGATCTGCCTATTCAGCCGACCTTGTACGAGCAGGCAGCTAAAAATCTTGATACGATCAACTGCACAAACGAGCGAGTGGCTAAGCCGATTAATATACGTACGAGCGTGTGTGCGATTGGGCCTCAAGAGCGGATGGTATCTAGAGCGTTGTGTTGGCTGCGAATTCATGATCCATTGCCCTCAACGCTCCACTCTGGCCGCGCCATAATACGAATAATAATAATCGCGCATAGGACAATAGGAGGGTATCGTTTTCTTCCCGTTGACGAAACTTCCAGTCCAAAGCAACCGGAGCTCTAGTTTTCCGAGACACCCAGTGGATGGTTTTATTGATTAAATCTAACTATCCTCGTCTAGTTCCTAGTCGCTTCTTCCCAAAATAGCAGAGCAAAGCTTTTCGCCCAAAAAGAAATATCTATTTGCACAGAAGGCCCACCATGGCGCCGCCATGCCGCGCCACTCATTTCGAATGTGTATGTACTTCGTATTTCGTACATGATCCTGAATACAGGTTTTTGGATTCAGTGAGGTATGCCCAGGGCCAGCCCGTTAATAATTGTAGTGATTCTATTCGTTATCAATCGGAGTGCAAGTGTCCCCTCTGAATGACATGAAAGCCGAGGAGGCATCGTGGGGCCTTGTTGCCCTGGCATCACTTTAGGACGGACCCCCCTGGCACCCAGGAAAAATACAAAATATACTTACAAAATTGAGTGGCGGGGCCTGGCGGGGCCACCGAGGGTTTTTTGCGCGGATAGAGACTTCATTCTGAGCGAACAGCATAATGAAACTACTCAATTCTTCCACTCAAGGAGTTATATATGAGCCAAAAAACTGAACATCTAGCATATTGGGAATGTCTGATGGCAAAAGCATAGTTAACTTAAAAAACAAAAACAGCCTTTCTGATCTCGCTGGAAGAGCTGACGATACCATCAATTGAATACATTGAAGAGTTCTGCCGGGCTCACGACAGTTGAAGTCTTGCCAGTGGCATAAAGCCCTACTAAATTGACAGGCTTACTCCTTAAAGAAATCGGTCACTATTTACATAAATTTACAGTAAAGGGGATGATACGGAGTCAAAAAAAACGTGGTAAAAGCAGTAGTTACAGAATCATGTTCCAGATATAAAGTATGAAAACATTCCGTTGAAGGATTGCTTCAGTCAGTCGTTTCTAGGCTTCCGAATCCGTCAGTCTGTTGAAATGATGTCTCATCACCCAGATCGTGATATTTACACCCTCCCGCGACTTGGAAGTCCATCTGACCGGTCTCGGCTGCGATAATGGTCATGCACAGTCTCATAGCTAGCTAGGTCGTATAGGCATGGACCAAGCCTAACTATCAACCTGATATCTTCTAGCTCTGCGAGAAGGAGCGCGGACGTCGTTGGGTTAAGCGACAGACTGACGGACTAGCCAGCTTACAGACTAGCTTGAAGGCGAGATGCGGAGTTATCCGGCGGAGGCTGTGTCCCGCACACAAAAGAGGTGGGGAGGAGGAGGGTTAAATTTCGGCGATAGGAAAGAAGAAAAGGCTGCATCGTCATGTTCATGATCTAGGGTCTTCCGTTTGGGAGCCCGAAGACAAGATACGTGGGTGGGTGCAAATAGCAGCACAAGCGGCTGAGGCAATTATTGTTGCTATTGTCATCGAGACTTCCTAACCTCTTCATTTTCTCCTTCGACGTGCCCTGAGTCGAGGGGTAAGGAAGGGATGGGGTGTGTTTGTTGCCCAGACCAAGATTGCGCCTCTAGAGCCAGCTCGGTCTAGCGCCGTGCACCAGCGCCAACGACCGACGCAGAGGCGCTCATTGTCGTCGGCTGCCGCCCATTCATTGCCCCGTCAACCTCGATTTTGCTTAGGCACAGGTGCATTGGAGGCGAGGCTAGTATGAAGAGAAGACGACGGGCTGATGCATACCCCCGCTCTGACTCATGACCAAGAGGAGGATACACAGGCTGGAAGTACAGTGCCAGGAGAGCAGCCAAAAGTTGACGATGTCGGAAGCGGACGTCGTGGGAAGGAGCATGCAGGAGCAGGCAAGTAGAGGCCCGCCTGTCCGCTTCACGCCCACCCCCCCCCTCTCCAACGCAAGCAGTAGGAGCGAGTGGGTGGACCATTCCGTGCCTGCCTTCGTGCTTCTCGCCCCCCTTCCCCACGCCTGACAGGTGATGGCAGTTCGTCACCTCGACAACTGCCGGCCTGCCCGAGGACGTATATTATACACTCCACTACCCCTGAAAATGCTCTCATTTCCCTTCCCTACAAAATTATATTCCTGCCATCTCCTCATCCCTCGGGGTGATTGCCATTTTTGACTGATGTGCGGTACCGGCAGACTCGGCCACGGGAAACTCCATTTCTGTCACTCTCGATGATTCGCTGCCTACTGGCCAGTTGACTTTTTCCATCGAGGACAATCAGTCCCGTGAAGTTAACTACAGCCCTCAATTCAGCTATCAGGGTAGCGCTGCTTCTACCTCGACAGACAACACTTCTGCCGCTTCGAGCACTACTTCTGCCCCTACTGACTCGGCCACGTCCATGACTACTGCCTCAACCGATTCTACCTCGACCACTGGGATGTCTTCGGACAGCATGACGCCTAGCAGCACCTCCACAAGTGCCGAGACAACTTCTTCAGCATCCTCCATGACCTCCATGATTCATAACACGACTTCGACGACTTGTAAGTGGAAAAGCTACTCATCTTCCTCCGTTCTAAATCGAAAATTACTGACCCGTACTGCTCCACACAGCGGCTTCCTCGACTGGCCAGATGACGTCGTCCACAAACATCCCTACTGCTGGTGTCGGCCGAATCACAGCTACCTGGGCACCTGCCTTGAGCGCTGTCGCCATGGTTGCCTTACTAAAATGAAGTTAGCTCTCAGAGCGTTGAAAGGCGCGAGAAATCGCGCGGCCTAGAGCGCCCGGATATACTTCCTCTCCCCTATTTAAATCTTGAGCAGCCTCAAAGCACCCACACGGCCGAGGCCCACGATGCATTGGCTTTTATTCTAGTTTTTCTGCCCTTTGTGGGATGAGCTACTTGGCCTGTCTCTTCACTGGGTGTAGATGGCGATATGACGGCACCTGGGCAGTTTACGTAGACTTTAATGCAGTAACACATGAAAGCGCTTGACGCACCGCTACCGAAGCAAGACGGGTTCTGTGCTTGGCCGTCTAGAGAAATCGGCCCTTTTCTTCGCCTTGTGCCTTATAACTTTTGTTTCCGGGCCCGTCGGCCAGTAACCAGTCATGATCGGCCTAGGCGTTGGTGGCACTCTTGGTGTTGGACGACTGACACTTGGATCGTTAGGAGGTGAGATACTGTGTCCCTCATTCGCCTCAACCGTCGTTAAAGTCTACGTGTTTGCATTACTCTTAACACAGATGAGGGGGCCCTCGACAAGGGACAGAGGTGCACCGGCAAGCCGAAATGACACGAGGCAAATTGAGACTGCGACGCGGTCGCTGAGGCATGCATGTTTTTTACACGTGTATCAATCTGTGCGACCCCCACTCATGCAAGATCCAATCTATCGGCATCGTCTCCGTCCGGTAACTCACCAACTCTCTACATCTTGGGATGCTTGTCAGCACATACTCTACCTTGTCCCCTCGCATTCTGTCTTTTTCGAGCACACCACACCACGTTGTATTCGGCTTCCGGCGCGACAAGCCGCAGCCGCATCACCTTTTCCAGATCGGAGTCGGCAGACGCGTGGTCGGCTGGCTGAATGGCTGCAGAGGGTGTGGTCAGTTAAGTCTCATGCCACGACATGCACGAAATTCACTTTCATTTGGTTTTAGCCACAACATAGGAGAAATTTTAATGTCAGACCCTAAATCCCGTACTTCACGAAGCAAAAATGAAATTCGTCACATCCTTCTCCGCACTACTGTCACGGGAATATAACCAGGCCAGACCATTCCGTTGGCTCCCACTCTGGCCAAGTCGAGGTTCTTAGAATGCCAATCCCAAAGGGGCGCCAACTCGCCAAGTTGCGTCCGCGTTATCGTTTCCAGATCGAACTTGGGAGACGCGTGGTCCGCTGGTGGCGGGAAAACGCCCGTGTCTTCTACGACAGCCTGTGGCAAGGGGTCGACGGATACAACACCACCGCCACCAAATGTCGAGTGACAAAAAAATCTGATCATCCATGCTCGAAGGCATGGCATCCGAGCAAGTAGAATAGTCCGAGTAGAGTTTGCCATCGTCGACGGGAATGCAGTTCCTCGGGACTGAAACTCGCGGCACGTCGTATAGTGAGGGTACCAAGTTACTCCGCAAGACCGGCCGGGGCGCCGGCTGGAGGTCGAACTGATTGCCGTAGCTGACTGCGCTCGACGTAACTTGTGCATTCGGGACCAAGGATAAGTGTGATACGCTTGTTGCCGCCGCCGCTTCGGCTACCGGCGCGGAAACCTTGGCCTTTTTCCGCGATCTCGTCTGTTGAGGTGTCTCTGCCGGTAACCTGCGCACCAGCCGTTCGAGAAGCCCGTATGACGTCCTCGACGTCTTAGAGATGGTATTGAGATACCGCAGCATGCTTACACCGTCGTTTGACTCATAATCTCGTCGCGCTCTATGAGCATGTGTTCGGTATCCTTGATCATCGCGGTGCAAAGAATAGCGGCCGTATCGAAGATGGAAAAAACGATGAAGTGCAGTCGGCCGTCACGGGTGCAGATGCCATCAACCCAACTCCGTAGAGTCTTCATTAGCTTCAGCGAATACGACACACCTATAGCGCGGATGCTCAACTCCTCGGCCGGCGATTCGGACGTGTACGACTTGACCATGTAGTGTCGCATGGGATTGAGGATCAAAAGGCAAGCCATTGTAAAGACGTAGTACCGATGGGGGAAAATCCACGGGTATCGGTGATCTAGAGATAAGTCGGAGGTATGGACGCTGTAGACGGGGGGAATTTATCCATCCATTTCTCAACCAAGGCCTGAACTTCCAAGACTTCTCGAGGCTCTGTGATATTCTTGGGGGCACTGAACCGCGAGGCCAGTTTCCGCGTGAGTTCTGATTGCATCTTCATGTGAAGTAAGGGAGACGGCACGTGGGAGGAATATTTCTCCAGTGTGAGCGAGGGAAGCTTAGTGTCGCAGTCTAGGCGGTTGATAATCTTGGGTCGAGATAGGCCAGAAGATATTTGCCTGCCATGTTAGACATATCAACATCTTTCTGCCACCAATAGAAGCCACAGCAACGACTTACCAGTCCCACGTATCTAAAATACACCAAAGTCACCTCCGCATTTCCTTTTCATGGTTTGTTTCAGTATCCCCGGGAGGTTCCCTATGATAACCTGAGTCACGGTGGAGGCACACAAGTAAGCTATCGGCCGGCGAGGTCTAGTGCCCGTCAAAAGACTTACCAAGCTCTCTGCCCTCAAGGATGGCAGCACTAAGGACATGCCAGGCCTCAACGAATTTGGCTTCAGCCTTGTACCAGTAGCATGAGTGTAGCAAACGCTGCACGTTTAGTTTGTGATAATATCCAACCGGTATCACGCTGGCTAGCTCTCGAGCAGCATTGTGAAGATGTTCAGTAAAGTTGTCGGCGATTCGGCCGGATATTTTCTGCAACTCTCGCTGCAAGCTGTTGCTCGCGTGCTGCACGCAACAGGCACAAACGATGGCTAAGAGACAGGTATACTGAAGGGTGATGGGCTTGCCTTTAGACCTTCTCTCCTACCAAATGTGATATTCACGGAGGAAGTCTGGAGGGTAGATAATGTAGTAATGGTAGTTGACGTCTTGAGCGAAGTTGGTTATGAGCTTGTCTACAAGTTTGCCATCAGTAAATCTTTCAGTATGATCAAAGTCATAAGCTGCTGAAAGATGAGAGATAGCAGTCGGCTGTTTGGCCTAGTTATATGGCACTCACCCATAGTCTGGCGCTGGGGTAGCAAATCCAGGACCCGCACCATCTGTGGTGAGGAATCAGTAGTTACATAGTCTTCTTCTGCATTGGCTTTGAGCGGCTTCACCTGCAAGTCCGAGAAGGTTTCAGCAAAACGGGTGAAAAAACAAGTCATGATCGACAGCTGGGTCATATGTTTACATTAGATTCAATGCCCAAGGTTGTAAATAGGCGGGCGGCAGCCAGTGCGTCGAGGCTGGGAGCGTCGGCCGCCGAGGACTTGCCATCTGTGCGAACGGCAAGTGGGGGAAAAGAGTCGGGGCCAGAATTACCGGCAAGTTGAGAGAGTCAAGGTAGGCGAGCTGGAGTTATTGGTATAGTTGGTGTGAGCATTGGGTAAAAAACTGTACCGACATTCATCAGCTATCTTGCGTCGCTGGCAACGGTCGCACGGCCATTCGCGATTGCACTTGTCCGTTCCGACTTCAGCGCGGGAAGTTCGCTCAAGCCGTGGAAAGGATGATATTAAAAAAACGAGAGCGGTTATGGTTTGAGGGGTTTGGAACGCCGTGTGATGGACCGACAGTGTAAGAGAGGCGTGAAGGTTGCCTTTTCAATGCTAATTGCTTTACAATTACGCACCTTTTGTTTTCTGCGCTGGCACTCGGTGCAAGCAGAACGATTGTAGCCTGAAGAAGCGTAGACACTGTCGCTTGCGCTGATGATCGTAGCTGTTGTCGCGGGAATGGATTCACTCATGCTTGCATCCACGCTCATGGCGGGTGCAGAAGACAGACGAGCTTGATGCTCAGAGTAGCGTGCTCAAGTTGGCCGTCTCTTAGGCACCCTTTGAGGGGTTGAGGAGGGGTTTCGGTAGGAAGAGCGTGAGCTGGCACGAGTCAGAAAGAAGAGTAGCTGAGACTGTTGCAACTAATTTAAGCCGAGTGAGGTGTCAGAAGCGAGAGACTACGGAATCAAAGCTGGCGTAGAGCGAGAGTATGTTCGTCTCTCCGTCGAACCGCGTTTCCGGAACCAATGGTGAGCTGGCGAGGCCCGTAACGATGCCGTGGGCGCCGCCACCGCTACACAAAATGTTCAGATCGTGGTCGGATCGAAAGACGACAAGCGAGAGGGCGATCAAGAGCGAGCGATCAAGACGCTGGATTGAATAGCCTGTCCGTAGCACTGCGCAAGAGTAAGGAGAGGGGGCAGAGCAGGAGAGGCAGGAGGAGCAAGAATGTTATCCAGCTTAAAAGTTAAGTCAAGGCAATACTTGGTAGTACTGCTCGCCACGGACAGGTGCCATCAAACAGGGGCGCAATGCGGCAGCGAATACACCCCCCGGGGGTAGACAATTATCAGGGCAGTCAGCGGAGACGGTACCGGATGTATCTGAGCGGGGTCAGTGCCGAGCTGACGAGGATCATGACGCCCTAAGGAGGGAGGAGGACAAGGCGTGGGATTCAGTCCGGCTCCGTGCTTTCGCTTGGACGAAGTTAATACTAAGGAGACCTTAAGCCCATGCGTCCTGACAAAAAAATACTTCTGCGAGGGCTAGCCGTTCAACAGGGGCGCGGCTTTCTTCCCCACAAGACAGGGTCCGCTTAGAACCCAGGCAGCAGTAGGCCATAAGGGCTAGAACACGCAAGTACCCGGATGTCCTCCCAGGTTCTTGTCCATTCATATTCCTTCCCCCCAGGGGGTATCATCGCATGTAGCGAGCAAGGAGAAGGAGGCCCGGATTGCGCCTGCGGTCAACGGCGGAAGGCAGTTGCCGTTACTTTTGAGCAAGGCCCGGCGTCAACGTTCTGGGGCCTTCCTGCCTTTTAGGCTCGTTATGGCCTAGAGGCATCCGTAGAGGCATCCGTTGCCCGAGGCTGAGGCTAAGCATGATGTACATAGCTCGGGATATACCAGGGATGAGACAGGAATTCAAGACCCGAGGTTCAGGGTCCCCGGTGCCGGTGCTCCGCGAGCAAGTATCGTACTCGCTGCATGCAAGAATGACGAGGAAAATGCCCGGCGCTGGACCCCGTCGACAGGCCTTGCCTCGGACATAGATTTGTTCGGCTGGCTGCTGAGCTGTGTAAGATGAGGTAAATTGGCGAGGTAGGACGGCAAGACCGCATCAGCAAGCCCCTTTTCCCGGGCACGAGTCCATGCAAAGCAAACTTATCGTTGGCAAAGGCACAGGAGGCATGGAGACATGGCAGGCACATGGCCGTTATGCCAGCGGCATCCAATCACGCCCTCGGCGCGCCGTGCCACTGCTGCACCTCGGCGAACATTGGACCAACCTAGTGTGCTACCTGCCCTGTCAACCTACCTGCTTAGCCTGCGCTATCTGCCCCAAAGGAACAGGCTTGGAAAGATGAACATGGCGGCGAACGGCTCAGGCCTCCTCAAACCAGCCTTCAATTTCGATTCCAAGCCTTGTCCACGCCATATCGACCACCCTGCATGCCGTCTTGCGCCCAACCACGGTTACGCCTTTGGGGAGCAGGCGACATGTATGATATCACGGCTCGGCAACCCTTCTTAGCGGCTCGCCCGTTATGCATGAACAAATGATAGTGCTCGTATG